>CALNHX010005144.1:46344-112875 GCA_940337035.1 Agriotes lineatus
TCGATTTTGATTCCGTTTTCACCGAAACACCCTGTATAATACACATATATTGCTGGTAGGGCCTGGAAACTTCAGAAAACCATATATATAATACACATATATTGCTAGTAGGGCCTCGGAACGCTAGAAAACATTACGGCGCCGACAAAGTCTCACTCTGAGTATAAAGCGTCTCGTGCGCATGCGTGGGAATTCGAACTCCGCCTTTAGAAGCGAATTTTAAACTTGACCACTTCCCCATTGGGAGCACGACGCCGCCGCCCTTGCGCACCGCTCACCGTTATACATTGAAGAGTTGGTTGTCTGTCTCACTTCCTTGGTGAGTTTCCCACTCACAGCCGCTAGCAATATAGTAAGTATTAGATATATGCAGAAAACATTACGGCGTCGACATAGTCTCACTTAGAGTATAACGCGTCTCGTGCGCATGCGTGAAAATTCGAACTCCGCCTTTAGAAGCGAATTTTAAACTTGACCACTTCCCCATTGGGCGGACGACGCCGCCGCGCTTGCGCACAGCTCACCGTATACATGAAGGAGTTGGTTGTGTGTCTCACTTCATCGGTGAGTTACCCACTCATAGCCGCTAGCAATATAGTAAGCATATATCTAATACTTACTATATTGCTAGCGGCTATGAGTGGGAAACTCACCGATGAAGTGAGACACACAACCAACTCCTTCATGTATACGGTGAGCTGTGCGCAAGCGCGGCGGCGTCGTCCGCCCAATGGGGAATTGGTCAAGTTTAAAATTCGCTTCTAAAGGCGGAGTTCGAATTCTCACGCATGCACACGAGACGCGTTATACTCTAAATGATACTATGTCGGCGCCGTAATGTTTTCTGAAGTTTCCAGGCCCTACCAGCAATATATGTGTATTATATCATATATCTAATACTTACTATATTGCATATATCTAATACTTACTATATTGCTAGCGGCTATGAGTGGGAAACTCACCGATGAAGTGAGACACACAACCAACTCCTTCATGTATAAGGTGAGCTGTGCGCAAGCGCGGCGGCGTCGTCCGCCCAATGGGGAAGTGGTCAACTTTAAAATTCGCTTTTAAAGGCGGAGTTCGAATTCTCACGCATGCGCATGAGACGCGTTATACTATAAGTGAAACTATGTCGGCGCCGTAATGTTTTCTGAAGTTTCCAGGCCCTACCAGCAATATATGTGTATTATATATATGCTATATTGCTAGCGGCTATGAGTGGGAAACTGGCCGATGAAGTGAGACACACAACCAACTCCTTAATGTATACGGTGAGCTGTGCGCAAGCGCGGCGGCGTCGTCCGCCCAATGGGGAAGTGGTCAAGTTTAAAATTCGCTTCTAAAGGCGGAGTTCGAATTCTCAAGCATGCGCACGTGACACGTTATACTCTAAGTGAGACTATGTCGGCGCCGTAATGTTTTCTGACGTTTCCAGGCCCTACTAGCAATATATGTGTATTATATATATGGTATTATATATATGATAGTAAGTATTAGATATATGGAGTTACCATAAACATTTGAGATTTGATTCGTTTTTGTTCACTTTGACGTCACGTTAGCTAACACCAGACTTAACATTGCTTTCTGCAACCGGCCCTTAACGTTGCTTTCTGCAACCGGCCCTAGTTATGTCAAAAATCATTAGAACTGTCAATGTGTTAACTTATAAGCACTATTATACTTAATAAGAGCTATAATTACTGAACCATTGACATTAAATAAGGTATTGCTTTAATTTAAGTACGTTTATTTAAGCGTGATTGTTATCTAACTGTACAGAAACGTCATAAAATTTCTAGACATCTATCTTTTATGTACTAATGTAAAAATAAATATATTATTAAAAATTTGCTGATGATTTTTGCTTGTAGAACTGTGTTGTACAAGTTATTATTTATGCTAAACATATAACAGGCATTTCAAAATAAAGAGATAATACAAAATACCCTGGTAGAACCATTTTCAGATATATAATTTACCGGAATTTAGATGGATACACTTCAGGATAATCATCCAGAATCTGATTCAGAAGAGGAATACAACTCATCTTCCGATTCTGTATCAGATTCTTCCAACCTAATAAAAACAAGAGGTATATCATCCACACCAATTTAAGAATGTGCTTTGCCCAGTCACTTTATATTAGTGGTTCACAGTGTTCAATGTTTTTTTCCATATGTTTGCTGTACACAGTGATAGAGATTTAAGTCATAAATTAGCAATTATGTCTTTTGGGAGAGGCTGAGAATTTATGTCATTATTATAATAGTTCTTACATAACCTCCATGCCAATTCAATTGGATTGTAATGACAGTGGTATGGAGGTAATCTAAGAATTTCATGCCCATGTCGTTTTAAAATATTGTCAATTAAGTATTGCTTTTGGTCAATATGTAAAGGTAAAATTAAACTCCATAATCGTCGTTTTATTAGTTTGTCATCAATGTACGTCACGTTTAATTAACCATTCCTGTATTTGTCGTTTATTGGACGAGAAATTGGGTGGTTTATCGATAAGAACAGAATTATATGGTGCATTATCCATAATTACCACACATTTTTCATTCAATTTGGATAAAGCAGGGATTCACTGTTCTTCAACATTGTTTAATAATGTCACCACATTATGGTCCGAGTCCAACAGTAAGTCACATCCTGGTAAAGGTTCATCCAAAAACATAAACATACATTTTTCTCTATAATTTTGAAATTGTAAATATTTCCTTTAAAAAGCAATCCGCAGAAATGACATGACTTCTCACACAACAATTTTCTTCCATTTACAATTTTGTATTTATATCCCGTATTTGCTAATGTGTAGTATAATTTTAAACGACTCCCAGTGTAATTCAGTTCATCCCATGCACACAGCAATAAATTATCCACAGTAAAAAATCTCAAATTTTCTTCTTAATATATTCCCTGAAACTCTGTTCCTCCCAAGTTAGAAATTCCTTTTCTTTATTGATATCATCATTCGGTTATTGCTGGAGTTGTGATTTTGCTTCGTTTAGATATTAAACACAGTTGCATTCGAAATCTAGCATTATAAGAAATTGTTAGAAATGTTATATATGTTTAATTCTTAATACTTACATCAACATTTGACCAATTCTTCTGTAGCGGAGCAATAAATCAGAAAGATCGTTAGCATAGAAATTCTAAAAAGAGTAAACTCGCCCATAAAATAAACAGTGCGTGTTATAAATATTCTCGAAGTGCAAGCAGTTAGCTTAAGTGCCATTTGAAAACTTTCTAGCTAAAGAATACACGCAGTCAGTGGTCGGAATGTACCGGAACGGACCGGAACGGCGTTCCGGTTCGTGAAATATTATCAAGAGTCGTTCCGTCTCGTAAAATTTCATCAAAATCCGTTCCGTTTCGTGAAAAATTTTCCAAAAAGAGATGGAAAAGAAAGAGGCAAATATAGCGGCGTTCACAAAATGATTGCATCGGTACGATTTGTCAGCAACCTTAGCGCAATAGTCTGATGCTCTCGATGAATTGAGCGAAATGTATTATCTGTTATGTTACCTTACAATATTTAGAGTTTTGAATTTTGTTGAATTATTTTGATTTTATTGCCTATTTATTGAGTTATTCTAGAAGGCAATGAATAAACTTTATTTTGTTGTATTTATACCGTTCTTGTTTTTTTTAATTAGTGTATTTTCACTTTGAAATAAAATATTAAATTAAACTGGTTTGTGTCGACTATTAACGGAAAAACACATATTATTATCAACATTATTATTATTTTCCGCGAAAATTTTTGCCTGCGGCTAACACGGGGGGCATACCCCCCGGTCCCCCCCGACAGCGTTCCAGTTCGCCAAAGTTTACATTCCGACCACTGCACGCAGTTAAAAACACCTAATGTCAAAAAGTGATTTGTGCCGCGGAATTCAAAAGAAAAGAAACTCCCCAACGTCTTTGAGTATCCCTCAAACCAAAGTTTCTTAATCAGAAGCGAAAGTGGATGCATAATACTGCAGCTGTAAAAATCGAGAGTGAATTTCTAGTGGGTGCGTATATCATAAAACTCGAACCCTTTTGCAAGTGAAAGTGAGTCGACTCTTCGTCTTGTGAACACAATACCATTGTTACGACTAGAATAGGAAATCCTTTTGTAAATTGTACAACCAGGGTATATATACGCAAGCGATGGAGCTCTGAGGCATTGCATACTAGGTCTCGGCTGAACTACCACTTTAGGTTGTTCGGCCACGCGAAGAGTCAGATTTTCAACGTGTTTAACATTATTAAATCTCAATACTTACTGAAGCATTCACTTTGAGTGTTTGAGGAGCCAAGTATCAGATTCACAAACGCTCATATGTATTCTGATTAACTAGAACTATTCGCTCCGTACTTGTAGTAATATAGTAGCTAATCCGCACATTTAATTTATGTCTGTAATCTGTTACGTTTAATAAAGAATATTAGGAGTGTTATAGTTATTAGTGTGTGTAATTTCTAACTAACACTATAATATATCACCCAAAATTGGTGACCCCAGACAAGAAACAGAACATTAAGTAAACAAATCGACCCTCAGTGTTATTTACCTCGGATTCACCCTAAATTCGTAACTCTCGACTACAAACTACGCAAAAACAACATAAATTAGACGATTAAAAACTCGCGTTCGCGACAACGGGTAATCGGTAAACAGTGAATTAAAATTAAGTGAACCGCTACTTTACAATGGCAACAGAAGGCAACATATCTGTCACTACCAACAACGCCAACAACGAATCAACAACCAGTTCAATCGACAGAACTAACATAAAAGTACCTCCATTTTGGCCAACGAAACATGCATTGTGGTTCGTACAACTAGAAGGACAGTTTGCCCTCAACAACATTACGCAAGATACCACCAAATATTATTACGTAAGTGCTAATCTAGACAATAAATATGCGCAAGAAGTCGAAGACATCCTCACCAACCCGCCACGTCAAGAGATATACGAGACGCTCAAACAGGCTCTAATTAAGCGCCTATCCTGGAGCTATTCTGGAGCATGAGAAAATAGGCGATCGCACACCATCCCAATTTTTGAGACATCTGACGAATTTAGTAGGCGGCGAGGTACCAGAAAACTTCATACAAACATTATGGATCGGGCGACTCCCAGATAGCATGCAGGCTATCCTGATGACGCAAGCAAGCAGCAATCTCCAAGCTGTGTTCACTTTGGCAGAAAAAATGGCCGAAATCACCCCCAGGGCGTTCCAGGTGGCATCCACTGTTTCTCGCGGCGACGAGGTAAAAAAATCAATCAGCTGTGCAAGCAAGTTGCTGAATTATCCCAGCAAGTTTCACGGATGAGCCGGGAAAAACAGCCGCAAAGCAACAGCAAACACCGGTACCGTTCCAGGTAGCAATCTTCGTCGCTGATCTGTTGGTACCACCGCCGATTTAGAGACAATGCAAAGAAATGCACTCAACCGTGCCAATACCAAAAAAAACTATCAGGGGAGTTCGTAAAAGCGGCACATGACTCCTTGTCTAACAATCGCAGCCTATTTCTCACGAATGTGTCAACTAAATGGCTTTTCCTTATCGACACAGTGGCGGATTTGTGTGTTGCCGAGAACATTTCTAAAAGGACCGCGTGCGCGTACCGACTACGAGCTTAGTGCGGTAAACAACTCGCCAATTAATACATATGGACATGTAGTGTTAAATTTAGATTTTAAGCTAAGGCAAACATTTTCGTGGAAATTTGTCGTCGCAGACATCGACAAGCCGCTAATAGGCGCAGACTTTCTCAGCCACTTCGGGTTACTTTTTGACATTCGAAACAAGCGCCTAATAGACAATGTAACCCAGCTGAAAGCAATCGGTGTAGTGCGGGAGTGTGTATCACCACAAATAAAAACAATTTCTGGCGATTCGGCTTTCCATAAGCTTCTAACGAAGTTCCCGGACAACGCGCGTCCGTCAGTGCTGCATAAGAAAATAAAACACGCCACTACACATCGAATAATTACGTCAGCTGGATAGTTTACATGCAGCTAAGAAAGAGTTCCAGTTTATGCTCGATCAAGGAATAGCTCGCCCATCCAAAAGTAATTGGTCTGCAGCCCTTCATCTAGCGCCCAAGAAAGACAATGGAAGGCGTCCCTGCGGAGATTATCGAGCGCTAAACGCGAGAACTCTGGCGGATTGTTATTCTGTGCCACACATCGAGGATTTCGCGCACAACCTTTTTGGTTGAAAGGTCTTCTCAACAATCGATCTGGTAAGAGCATTCAACCAAATCCCAGTCCACAGCGACGATATCTGCAAGACAGCGATTACAACTCCATTCGGAATGTATGAATTTCCATTTATGAGTTTTGGTTTAAAGAATGCTGCCCAGACGTTCCAGCGTTTTATAGATGAGGTTGCCAGAGGACTCGGCTTTTGCTAGGCATTCATTGACGACCTACTGGTAGCTTTTACATCAGAGGAACAGCACCTGGAGCATCTCAGCCAACTCTTCAGCAGGCTCAGCGAGTATGGAGTGCTGATCAACTCGGCGAAATGTAACTTTGGCAAGCCCAGCGTCAACTTCCTTGGGTACTCCATTTCACAAGAAGGAATTAAACCCCCAGAAGACCGCATGGAGGCTATTAAGCAAGTGCCCAAGCCCAAGACAATCAAAGAGCTGCGCCGTTTCTTAGGAATGCTGAATTTCTATAAAAGGTTCCTTCCTAACGCAGCAGAAATCTTGGCTCCAATAAATAAACACATGCAAGGACCCAAGGTAAAGCCAAAAATGGAAATCCAATGGAACCCAGAGTCAGAAGAAGCTTTTTTCCGTTCCAAAACAATCCTAGCAAACGTTACCCTCATGGCACATCCAGCACCTGCAGTTCCAACATCAGTAATGGTTGATGAATCTGATGTCGCCATGGGAGCTGTTCTACAGCAGCAGGTAGACGGAGCATGGCAGCCCTTAGCGTTTTTCTCCAAAAAGCTAAACGCTGTCCAGAAGAAACAGCGCCTACGACCGGGAGCTACTGGCAGCTTATTCGGCTGTGGAGCGCTTCCGCTACTTTGTAGAAGGCCGGAATATCAAGCTCTACACCGACCACAAGCCCTTAATATATGCGTTCCAACAAAAACCAGAACGCGTCTCGCCCAGACAGTTCCGCCACCTGGACTTCATTGGACAATTTACGACGGACATTCGCCATGTCGCTGGAAGCAACAACATTCCCGCCGACACTTTATCACGTGTGTCTGTTGCAGGTTGTACAGCAGCTTTTCCAGCCAGTCCAATTAATTACAAAGCGCTGGAAAAGCCCAAGAATCGGATGCCGAGCTGAAGATGTTTCTACACCCTGAGGCCGTGGTAGCCTTGAAAAAGGTTTACTTCCCGGATCAGGATGCGGACGTCTACTGCGATGCAACTACAGGGACACTTCGCCCCTTCATCACCAAGCAGTTCCGACGCCCTCCACAACCTCTCTCATCCCGGAATTCGAGCGACGACGCAACTCGTCAATTCCAGGTTTGTATGGCCTTCCATACGCAAAGACTGCAGCCATTGGAGCAGAACGTGTGTCCCGTGCCAGCGCTCGAAGATTACTAGGCACGTAGCAGCACCAGTGGGAAACTTTACCACGCCGTGCTTCAGGTTCGAGCACGTGCATCTGGACCTTGTTGGGCCGCTTCCTACATCACTGGGCAATACGTACTGCCTGACATGCATCGACCGCTACTCCCGATCGACTGAGGCCATACCAATCGCTGACATCACGGCTGAAACGGTGGCCAGAGCCTTCTTCAACGGCTGGATAGCTATATTTGGGGTGCCTCTGCGGATCACAACGGACCGCGGCCGGCAGTTCACCTCCAACCTATTCAAGGGATTAGCCAACCTTTTGGGGTCGCAGCACATGCACACGACAGCATACCATCCGGCAGCTAACGGCATGATAGAACGATTTCACCGTCAGCTAAAAGCCGCAATTGAGTGCCACACAGACACCAAATGGGCAGAACACTTGCCAGCAGTTCTCTTGGGCAACCGCACAGCCATTAAGGAAAACCTCAACGCTACCTCAGCCGAGATGGTCTACGGCGAGAACATTTGATTACCAGGGGAATTTTTTACTGCTACGGAGGACGTACATGCAGCCGATTTCGTAAACCAGCTCAGAGAGCATTTCAACTCGGTGCGCCCCACTGCAGCTCAGCATCATGGCCAGCGCAATATATTCATATTTAAAGATCTCGCAACCGCCACACATGTGTTCGTGGGGAACGATGCGACGCGCAAGCCCCTGCAAGCTGTTTACAATGGACCATTCCGGGTGATCTCCAGAGCAGCAAAAACCCCCAGCTTCGAAATCCGCCGCAAGCCAGTGACGATCACAATAGACAGACTTAAACCAGCATATCTTGCAGCTGAGCCCGATCAGGAACAAGCTGCAACCAGCACCGCGGCGCACAAAAACGCCGATACAAACAAGCAGACGACAACCACCAGAAGTGGACGGCCAGTACATTTACCGGATTATTTCCGGGCAGTATTATCTCATGGCTTAACCACTGGTGAGGGGGTCGTCATGTAGCGGAGCAATAAATCAGAAAGATCGTTGCAAATAGTTAGCATATAAATTCTAAAAAGAGTAAACTCGCCCATAAAATAAACAGTGCGTGTTATAAATATTCTCGAAGTGCAAGCAGTTAGCTTAAACGCCATTTGAAAGCTTTCTAGCTAAAGGGTACACGCAGTTAAAAATGCCTAATGTCAAAAAGCGACTTGTGCCGCGGATTTCAAAAGAAAAGAAACTCTCCAACGTCTTCGAGTGTCCCTCAAACAAAAGTTTCCTAAATCAGAAGCGAAAGTGGATGCGCAATACAGCTATAAAACTGCAGCTGTAAAAATCGAGAGTGAATTTCGAGTGGGTGCGTATATCATAAAACTCGAACCCTTTTGCAAGTGAAAGTGAGCCGACTCTTCGTCTTGTGAACACAATACCATTGTTACGACTAGAATAGGAAATCCTTTTGTAAATTGTACAACCAGGGTATATATACGGAAGCGATGGAGCTCTGAGGCATTGCATACTAGGTCTCGGCTAAACGACCACCTTAGGTTGTTCGGCCACACGAAGAGTCAGATTCTCAACGTGTTTAACATTATTAAATCTCAATACTTACTGAAGCATTCACTTTGAGCGTTTCAGGAGCCAAGTATCAGATTCACAAACGCTCATATGTATTCTGATTAACTCGACCTATTCGCTCCGTACTTGTAGTAATATAGTAGCTAATCCGCACGTTCAATTTATGTCTGTAATCTGTTATGTTTAATAATAGTATATTATGTATCAAATTTTATAAACGTCATTTTAGTCACGAGTTTTATTAATCACGAGCGAAGCGCAGCGGAACGAGTGTTTAATAAAATGAGCGACTAATAAGTTTATAAAACGAGTTGCATACTATACTTTTTCTACGACCACAAATTTAGAGAATATAACATCATATTATTTCATTAAAATTTTGACATTTATTATATTAGGTTAAATTATGCTTGACAAACGTCAAAGTTGACCGTTGAAAGTTGAAAACTAACTTGATTTTAGTTTTGGCTGTGGCTAATAAAGCAAATACTATTTGAACCTAACTTCACCCCATTACTAATACATCGTTGCCAACATCAGCTGATGACTAAGAGGCTCTTTAGTCATATGTTATAAAGGCATGATTAAAAAGTCACTTGGCGACGTGTATGTTAGTATGTTAAATGCCATTTTAGTTACAGAAGTAGAAAAAGAATATTAGGAGTGTTATAGTTATTCGTGTGTGTAATTTCTAACTAATACTATAACATATCACCCTAAACTTCCAATGATGGCTGTTTTACTTAATTTACCATTGATATATTTTATATTAGTAGAACAGCGTTTTATAGCCTCTTTGGTTTTACTATTACCTAATACTGCTTTTTCGTGGCATTTTATTAAGATTTGCCGAAGTGTCAACTTGACAATCCCGGCGACCTGGATTTTGACGTTAGTTATATTTTGTAACTAAACTGTTGTACACTGCTAAAATAATATAAATGCAAAGCCTGCTCTGAATCATAAAGCAAAAAAATTGACTATACATACATATACTATATACAGGGTGTCCCAAAAAGAATGGACACGGATTAGTAATAGATTCCTTAGGTTATAATAAATCAATTAAACCTACTATTACACCTTAGTACAAAGTCCCACCAGTAAGAAGTTATAGGGCCTTAAGTTTATTTTTTTATTTTTTATTTTTATATTTTCTACAAATGTAAAGATATCTATTTCAATGTTGGTACACTTGGTTACTATTATATATTGCACTAACATAATAAACATTTTCATAAACTAGACTTGACTGTAAGAGGTACTTTACCTACCTATGAACACTTCTTTTAGCTCTAACTTTGTTATCTGTTATTTTTTTTAAATTTTAGGTTATTATACGAAAGAGAATTAAAAAGCCTAAAAATAAGGTGCTTTTAGTTCATAAGCGTAAAAGCAACCATTTACCTGAATATGCCTATCAAAGGTTTTTGGTTGTCATTAAGACATGCAATTATTAAGTAGTCATGATCACAAAAACAATGGATAGTGATTGTGATGTAGTAAACAACAATAATAAATCAATTAATTACATTTTTAACATACAAATGTTTCTTTTGTGTTTACGAAAATACTGCGACATAAATTCTCCAATGTGGAAATTTCCATTATCTCGCGGCATTTTCGTAAGCATAAAAGATCGTTTTTTATGTTACCAACTTTAACCAATGTTAACTACTGTTAATTAATAATGTTGTTTTCATTTGTATTTAAGAAATGTCGTTTGTTATCCTAAATTTTAATTACTGTTTATGCTTTGTTTATTTATGACGTTTTGTTAATGCAATAGTTACTAGATTTCACTAAATGTGCAGCGACGAATTAAACGTGCCTCAAATGCTTTATTTATCTGCGTTATTTTCTTACGAACCCCTACCTATACATGTGTAATATTTCTGAAAAGAGAAAAAAAATAAGCTTTCTATTGATGTATCACACAGCCTAGGTTGCTATTTAAAAAAATTCAATATGGCGACCGCACTTAAAAACTATATTAAAAAATATATACTTCAGAATATACAAAATAACCTCAAATGAACATATACCAAGTATGAAACGCATATCTCAAACCGTTTGACCAGGGCAGCTTTGGTTCCATACATAATAGCGACCCTGTATATAAGAACATAAACATAAACATCACACATAGAAAACAACAAATGTTTCAATAGTTGCGTATATCTATGTACAGTCGTGTGCAAATAAATCTGGGACAGTGTTTTTTTCACATGCAGATTCAGTTAAGAATTTGAAGAATATTTCCATGGATTTCCTCTTATCAGAGAGAGTTACGGGTTTCAGTACCTGTTAAAGTTTAATGTAACTCTTTCTGATAGCAGGAAATCCATGGAGATATTCTTCAATTCTTAACTGAATCTGCATGTGAAAAAAACACTGTCCCAGATTTATTTGCACACGACTGTACGTATGTATTGTCGGTAACCTCATTTTACCTTACGGTGTAAAGGCTGGTGCTTTATACGCTTGCGTCTGGCGGTACAATGCTCAACTTGCCACGGATTCGGGCTACAAAGTTGGAGCGCGGCTTTTGTGCTTGCGCAGCAACCATTGTATGAGGTGCGTGTCTTGGTGATGTGTGGACCTTGTTACTCTATCTCGTACGTCTGTGGTTTTGAGTAGAGCACAGTTAAATTGGTGCCCAACTGTGAATGTTCTCGCCGAGCCCGATTCCAATCGCCAAGGCTGCAGAAAAATTCCGGCCACCTCGGGATTTGAACCGAGGACTTGCTTAATGCAAACCCAATTAGCAGTTTTCCAACTGAGCTACCCGGCTTCTGTGTTTCAATAGTTATAAAGTAAAAAATCTGGTGTAATACATGCACACAACTTCTTTTTACAGTGATCTTATAATTAGCCAAAAATTTGATTTTAAATTTCTAAGCACTTGTCAAAAATTTTCAAAAATTACAAATTCTACAAAAGCGGTACAAAATAGAGCGTTAGGTGAAGAGACAATTTTTTTCTAGAATTATAAGCTGTATTCAAAAATGTAATAATATACCGGGTGTTCTATTTAAAATAGGAGTTAATAGAAAAATAAAAAAACAAAAGAAACCCATTTTAGAAGTATTCAACTAGAAAATCATCCATCTCACATCGATGCACATTAAAAATGTAATAAAAATGTGAAGTTTGAATAAAATCGTTAAAGCCGTTTCTGAAAAAATCGAAAACTGAAAAATCACAAGAGTAAACACCTAGTTACGGTTATGCGATTTTCTTAAAAAGCTTGCTGTCGCATCTACATAGTACAAGAAACTTATATATGAAGTTTCAACGCCATAACTTTTTTTGTTTTTGAGATATTCTGTTTACAGGCACACAGACACACAAACAGACCAATGAAAAAAAAAATGTTTTTGGGTACAGGGGACTCTAAAACGTGAAGATCTGTTCAAACCTCAATTTCGAATTTTTGGGGTGAATCCAATACTTCCTTTATTGTAAAAGAAAGTAAAAAAGTTAATGTGATTGTTCAACACTATTATGAACGAACCAATGAAAATTGTTCAATTTGTCAGAAACGGCCAATCAAAATTGACTGTCTTTGAAAACACCTAATGTCGCAGTGTTTTCACGCAAGCCCGATTGGTTTCAATGATTTCAATTTAGTGAGTAGCCCACAAAACAATACCTAATGAGTAGCCTTTGACTGACTGTAGAATTCATTACAGTGGCTTTATACAAGACAGTGTGGCCATAGGGATGTTTTCGCCGCTATTGGTCGACAGGCAAAATATTTAGTTACTTCTAAGTTGTTCTCAAAGAGGTTGGTAGAACTTGTTCATTTGGTTATGGAAGAAAATAAAACCTTTCAAATCTGACAATTGTAAATTGTCAGTGTCTAATAATTCATTAGCGTTGCAAGCCGGTGAAATTTTATCATTTATTGCCATGAAAAACTAAAATATTCTGCACAGTATTTAAATGTGACAATTTAGAATTGTGCTATTGTTGTACCTAATAGCACAAGATGCGTTCGACTTGGAATGTATGATAAAGAGATTACATCAGTGCTACGATGAATGGGGCTTTAGCATAAGTTTAGAGAAAACGGAGTATCTATTTAGTAATCACCTCGGAAGCACAGTATGAAGTCTTAATAAATAAAGATGTCGCAGTAAGACAAGTAGAAAGGTTTAAATACCTCGGTGCTACAATACAATCGATGAAAAAGGTTTGGGAACAGCAGAGATCAGAACTCGAATAGTACAACGTAAGAAGATAATGGAATGCTTGAAATTAATTTGATGGGACAATACTATCTCTAACCAAAACAAAAAAAGAATAGGTGAAGTAATGGTAGAGTCGATGCTATGTTATGGCAGTGAGGTATGGACTGTAACAGCGGAAATGAAACGAAGACTAGACACAGTTCAAATGGACGAAAAAGCGGAAAGGTATCGAGACGAGATAGAGTGACGAACGAGGAAATAAGACGCAGAATGGAGGCACCAGAATGAGTTGTGGACAGAACTGAACGAAAAGCATTCAACTGGTTTGGTCATCTGATGAGAATGGAGGAGACGACGTGGCCTATGAAGATCTTTAAATGGTCGCCGCCGGGTAAGAAAAAAAGAGGTAGACCACACAAACCGTGGAATGAGGGTATTCGGAGAGCCATGGAGGAGAGGAACCTGGAAGAAGACCAAGCACAGGACAGGGAGGTTTGGCGACAGGGAACAGGAAGACGGCATTTAGCTGTATTGTAAACTACCATAACTGAAACCGGTTGTAAACTTCATGCAACACCTTAAAGCACCACGAACGAACGTCAATGAAAAATGTCAAACGTTCAAACATAACACTGCACGTGCAGCTAACATCAACTATAAACCGTTCAATAGTTATTTGCCAAGTAGGTAGACATGGAATTTTGTTTTAATGTTTAATAAAACTAAAACTCCCTAGAAACTCTTTCTGACACTTTGTCAGAAGCAGCTGTTATGTACAGGATGCTCACGAAAGTGTCTAATTTGACATTTTGAGGTTAAACATGCAATGTTGCCAGTCCTTTCATACTTTGTTTGCCACTAGGCATAATATGTATGGACATCGCCGTCATGGATATCTATCTGTCAAACAAATTGTAGTACTAAAGTAAATATGCCAAAAGTCATTAAAGGTGACACAAAACTACAAATTAAAAAGGCTTACAGGCATTATAAAGCTGACAGGCCCGACCTCAGTGAAACTGAAATCTTTGCTCGGCTTAGTGACTTTTGGGATGCAAGTATTTATGAATAAAACTTAATTGTTGCTTTAATTTTCGGCTTTGTACTGTTTTAGATATCTGAAAGAACTATTAGAAATATTATGGGGCGGAACAATTTTGAAATTAAACCTTTTGGCCCACGACCTAAAAATGATACATACTATTTGCAACATACGCACTGAAGAAGTAGTTAACCATGCGAGACAAATTGTGCAAGAAGAACCACACGTATCTGTTCGCCATTTAGGACAGCAATTAAATGTTTCATATTCAACATCTCATAGGATATTAAGAAGCAATTTGCATTATTTTTCTTACCGGTTGCAAGTGTATCAGAAACTGCTGCCAAACGATCCTCCGGTTAGATTGGAATTTTGTAACTGGTTTATCAATAATTTAGGAAATAACGATAATGCGTTTGAGAAAACTTTCTTTACTGATGAGGCATACTTCTATTTATCTGGCTATATTAATTCACAAAGTATGAGGATGTGGAGCACTGAGAATCTCAATTTTTATGTTGAAGAACCGCTTCACCCACAAAAAATCGGGGTTTGGGCTGCAAATAGTAAAAGAAGAGTTATAGGTCCTATATTTTTTAAGGTAATTGAGTGCAGTAAAACGATTAAATTTTATTTTAATAGTTCAAATTTTAGGTTTTCTAAATGCACAACCATATCATACTGAAATTTTGTCGCCGTTTTTTTAAGAGTTACATGACAATGAATTACAAACGGGTTACGTACTTTCAATAAGATGGGGCATAAATTTACTTAAAGAGTTTTACAAAAACAGAGTTATTAGTCAAAACATGTCTACAGTGTGGCCCCCGAGGTCTTGTAACTTAACTCCCTGTGATTTTCTTCTGTGGCCATATTTAAAAAAAAATCCATTCTTCAACTTCCACTGGACAATATTCAGCAGCTTTAACAAAGAAGTACCTAATGGAAAAATAAAGAAATCAATAATAATGGCGTAATATTAAGATTTGAGAATAGAACGAGTTAAGGAGTTTACTTTCTTAGGAACATTAATCTCTGAAAACTTAAATTACACACAAGGAATTAAATCAAGGTTAATAAAAGCATCGAGATGTCCGGGTGCGTTAAATAGTATAATGTCCTTAAGACAAATGTTGCGAAATGCAAAACTACGAATTATAAGACTGTAATTCGACCCACAGATACGTAGGCATGTGAAACATGGACGATGAATGTGGCAGACCAAGATACGATAAGTAGGTGGGAGAGAAAAATGCGGAGAAAAATATTTGGAGGGACTCGGACGGATGATGGTTGGAGAAGACTTACAAACGAAGAGGTACAAAAGAAGTATGGAGAGCCAAATATAGTAGACTTCATTAAAGCTCGAAGGTTAAGATGGTTTGGGCATATATGGAGAATGCCAGATGGAAGAGCTACTAAGATAGTATTGGAAGGCAGAGCGCAAGAAACTAGAAGAAGAAGCGACCAACGAATAGGTGGAAGGAGGCAGTAATGGAAGACGTAGCAAGGAAAGGAATAGAAGACTGGAGAAATAAAATCATCAATAAGGGACAATGGAGACACATTGTTATGCAATGGGCCTAAAGTGGCTTGTAAAAGCTTTATTTATACTGAAAAAATACATAAATTGTAATATTTAAATATTTTTGTATACAATTTATAATTACAATAAAAAAACGACTTTCATTATACCATTATGCCTACTCAACAAAGTATGAAACGTATTCAGAATCAGCAATTTGTCTTTCATGAAATTTATCTTAACCAATACTAAAAGTGGCACAAAATCCAAAACCAAATCTGGCAACCACGTCTTGTACATTAACATAAAATTATCATTTTATATAAAATGAGCATAACCTAACTTTTGTTAATGACTGACAGCATATTTACAGGGTGAAATTCATCACCCTAACATGGCCTCCTATCTGGCAAATAACTATTGAACGGTTTATATAAACCGTTCAATAGTTATTTGCTAAGTAGGTAGACATGGAATTTTGTTTTTATGTTTAAGAAAATTAAAACTCCCTAGAATCTCTTTCTGACACTTTGTCAGAATCAGCTGTTATGTACAGGAGGCCCACGAAAGTGTCTAATTTGATATTTTGAGGTTAAACGTGCAATGTTGCCAGTGCTTTCATACTTTGTTTGCCACTAGGCATGGATACCTATCTGTCAAATTGTAATACTAGAGCAATATGCCAAAAGTAATTAAAGGTGACACAAAACTGAAAATTACAAAGGCCTACAGGCATTACAAAACCGACAGGCCAGACCTTACGGAAACTGAAATCCTTGCCCGGCTTACTGATATTTGGGATGCAAGTATTTATGCATAAAACTTAACTGTTGCTTTAATTTTGGGCTTTGTACTGTTTTAGGTGTCCGAAAGAACTATAAGAACTATTATTGGGCGGGACAATTTTGAAATTAAACCTTTTGGCCCACGACCTAAAAATGATACATACTATAAAAATTTTGCATTTCGGGAAGATTTGCAACGACAGATTTGGAATTATCACTTGAAAAATGAGCACTTTACTTTGGCTAGACTATTAAAGGACGTGCGTGAAAATTTCGAATTCGATAAGGGGAAAACGACTTTATATAATATTCTAAAATCAATGGGTTATAAATACAAACATGTAAACGGACGTAAAATTCTATGTGAACAGAAACATGTTGTTGCATCCAAAATTACTTATTTGAGAAAATTCTTGCAATACCAAAATTCTAGTGAAAATATAACATTCGTGTACCTAGACGAAACCTGGATTTATCAAAATGGATCTAGCGTCCGACAATGGGTACACGATTCTGAAATTAAAAGCAATCCGTCTAAAATTAAATCGGAGGGAAAGCGTTTCACTGTTTTGCATGCGGGAACTAAATTTGGGTTTTTGGAAGGGTGTGATCTATTCTTATCTTCAACATATCGCCGAATGGACAAAACGCCGAATCGTATTTTAATGCCCAAAACGCCGAATCGTGCCCAAAACGACGAATTCGTTTGAGTGGACAAATCGCCGAAAATGCCCAAAACGCCGAATGCTGTCGGTGGACAAATCGCCGAAAATGGACAAATCGCCGAATTAGTTGGCGTGGACAAAACGCCGAAAATGCCCAAAACGCCGAATTCTCTCGGTGGACATATCGCCGAAAATGGACAAATCGCCGAACTAGTTATCGTGGACAAAACGCCGAAAATGCCCAAAACGCCGAATTCTGTCCGTGGACATATCGCCGAAAATGGACAAATCGCCGAACCGTGTAAAATGACCCCACATGGATCGGAAAGTTGGCATCGCTCGATTTTGTTCAAAACCCCCGTTTGTGTCGGTGGACATATCGCCGAAAATGGACAAATCGCCGAATTAGTTAGCGTGGACAAAACGCCGAAAATGCCCAAAACGCCGAATGTTGTCGGTGGACACAACGCCGAAAATGGACAAATCGCCGAATTAGTTAGCGTAGACAAAACGCCGAAAATGCCCAAAACGCCGAATGCTGCCGGTGGACACATCGCCGAAAATGGACAAATCGCCGAATTAGTTACCGTGGACAAAACGCCGAAAATGCCCAAAACGCCGAATTCTGTCGGTGAACATATCGCCGAAAATGGACAAATCGCCGAATTAGTTAGCCTGGACAAAACGCCGAATTCTGTGAGTGGACATATTGCCGAAAATGTTCAAAACGTCGAATTAGTGGGCGTGTACCAAACGTCAAAGATGTCGAAATCACCAATTCTTGTTAGTGGGTATGGTACAAATTAAGGATGCAGAATATTTTACGGCCAAACAAATAGCGAGAATTGTTTTCAAGTTGTTATTTCTAAGTTACAACAATAATAAATTCAACTAGCAATTGCTGCCAGCATAAACAACAACTGTAAACTAATAGTTGATATTCTAACTAGAATTTTTGATATCCCGTATGCATTTTTGTGATTGAGTATTGAGGGTGGTGTCATTTTGTTCCTTATGCTGGGACCCGCGACTGGGATGAGCGAGGGGGCTATTTGGGGATAAGTTATTATTTTAAAATATAAATAAAGTAAATATGTTTTAAAAACCAGAATATCTATTTCATATTCTATATCGCGCATATACTGCAACTTATAATCTAATAAAATAAAGTGATAATTGACCGTCATTGAATCCAAAATGGCGAACTTTAATTTTTTTATTTAAAAAACTCTTTGAATATAAAACAACAGGGAGGAGCATTTACCAGATGAGGTTGCGTCGAGAATGGAGGTTGCATATGGCGGATAGTTGTTTCCGTTTGACACTGGCGTACTGTCTGTAAAGGATATATTATGGGTTTATTATATATCAAGGATCAACATTTTATGTATTTCTACACATTTATATCGGGTGATTATAAATGTTTTTCCATCAAGCTACTTATGAAATATTTGTTATATGAATAATATGTAGGTGGCACTGTAAGTCTATGTCAAATTCGAAGTTAGCAGGTTAGCTTTTGCGTCAGTCTTGATTATAAAATCACCCGGTATATTAATGCCTAGACAAGCTATTAGGTTAGCTTATTGGAATTTATATATATATGAATTAAATACATTATTATTTATTATTATTATATTATAATTGTTTTACTGAGTTTAAAAATTGTCGTTATTGGTATTAAACAAATTTTAATAAAAAAACATTATGTAAATTAATTCACATTAACATTAATTTAACGAGTTTTTGCTACAATCGCAAAATTTATATGGTGATAAATATAGAATAAGTTGGAGTTTTAACAAATTTATTTATTTTAATTTTTCTTAAATTTATTTATTTCCAACAGACAGGAAGCCCAATTATGGAAAGTCTACAATTTCATATTTAGAACTAACTCAAACATAATTTCTATTATACAGTCGAAAACCAACCTAAGATTACAATAAACTTACAGTATAAAACAAATTCTTAGAAAAACCTTTCAAGTCACAGTGGAATATGTCAATTTGATTATTAATAAGATTGTATGATGCAGTGCTTGCAAAAAGGGATGAATTTTTATAGGAATTTGTCCAAGGACAAGTATTAACAAATGTGAGACCATTTCTCGTTCTTATATCAGGTATATGAAAGTTAAGTCTTGCCGGCAGTTCAGGACAGTCAATATTTTAATTTTAATTACCAACCAGCTTGTAAATAAACATTATCTGAAAATAAGTACGCATTGAGTAAGGCTTTATACAATTAGAATGCAAAAATTATACCCCTATGATCACGTTATTTGACAACTACCATGAATAAACTACCACAAATGAGTCATACTTGGAGATTGCGCATGGCGATTTCAGTCGCACTTTTAAGTACGGCCAATAAAAGACCAGACTCCTTCCTGTTGTTTTATATTCAAAGAAAAAACTAAACATGAACTTGTTGGGTATCAAATTAAAGGTAATCGATTATACAAAACAAATAGCAAACTTATAAAATGTTTAAGTGCCATAAAAAATTCTAAAACATTTCCGGAAACAATTTGCACACTGTCCTGGTTCCTTCCAAAGAGTGCTAAACAAAAAGGTCAACTATGACTGTTGATGTTCCGTCATTATCTAACAGAAGTTGCAACGTAAGACATCATATGGTTGCTAGGCGAAATTGTTAATTTAAGTCAGACTTATAGTTCCAATCAAGTGCTAATAACTCTGTCTACCCACAATTCCATGGTATATGATAGCAGACACAAAACACACATATCTATTTTGCCATTACTTCCTGCATCACCAAACTGGAAAAGTTAGTTGTGACTGTAAACCGTCGACTACAACGGCCTTTGATACATCTAAAGATGGCATTTTTTAACCGAAAATTGGGTGATCATTCCATGAGAATTGCACATAATAATAGCTGTACTCAAATCTATTGGAAGTTATATTGGATCAACTGGCATTCCTGAGTTGTCGGGCGTGGCCTTTTTTTTATAAATTTATTAGAAGAAAAACATGTAACGCTCATACCACAACTTTTCCTGTGTTATATACTGCGCTTGCTAATGAATTCTTCAAGGAAAAATGCCAAGTTATTCAAATAATTCTTTGGGTAATTTGGCAGAAAAAGCACTCGAAATCCATGATTGACAACAAAGTTTGTTCACGAAATAAGTTTGTACCGCTTAGTACAAGAAACAATAGTTAGGTACCTATTGTATGTAACAGAATGTTGAGAATTTGTTAATTCTTCTAATGTCCCAGGTAACTATGACGTTTTTGGCATTTCCACCCCATTGGGCTTTTCGTCCGAATTTTAATGCCCGCATTGTTCTCTCGCAAGAGGCGCGTTCGGTTGAAATCACAACATTTGTTTTGACGAATTGGTTAATACAAGAAACACGCTGTTGACTGGCCCAATTATTCATTTTGGATAAATGATTGCACACTATTTAAGCAATATAATCTGTATATATAAAAATCACTCACCGTGGGTTAGTAACGCAAAAACTCGAGAATGACTGGACAGATTTGCATGATTTTTTTTTGTTTTGTTCGCCTTACTCCCGAGGTGGTGTAGCAAAAAAAGAAAATTCGGAAAAATCCAAAGGGACAGCCGGAAAATTGGAAAATATCGAAAGTGTGTTTTTCTATACACTGTACGACTTTCTATTTGCAGTCATACTTTTATCATTCTGTGCTTAATGGTTTGAAAGGTTTTCCCCATCATGTCATAATCCAAAACAACGTTTGCCGGGTCAGCTAGTATATAATATATAGTGTCTAGACTGAATGCAGTAAACACATTATAAACTTGCATGTCTAGGATTTCTGTTAGATGTTTGTGCGTTGACAAATGACGAAATAACAACCGATTAACAAAATATATTCAGACAATCTTGTGAAACAACACATACAAATAAAAAAGTGCAGTCAATATAGAAAAGCTTAGAACAATTCTAGTAAAATTTAAGGTACTGTAGAAAAAGGCCAAGCACAAGAATGTTTCCTTATGTGGTCTATTTACTACTTTTATTGAAAATGTATATCTAAGTCATTTTATAATTTATTTTTAAAAATACATATATTAGAAATATTTATATTTGTCTGTTGGAAATAAATAAATTTAAGAAAAATTAAAATAAATAAATTTGTTAAAACTCCAACTTATTCTATATTTATCACCATATAAATTTTGCGATTGTAGAAAAACTCGTTAAATTAATGTTAATGTGAATTAATTTACATAATGTTTTTTTATTAAAATTTGTTTAATACCAATAACGACAATTTTTAAACTCAGTAAAACAATTATAATATAATAATAATAAATAATAATTTATTCTCCTTAGCATAGAATTTCGGCTTAGACCGCGTAGTATTTGTATATGAACACCCAGCATTTTCTGGCTTAATGTGCTTTGCACCTTATGAAGTCGAGCAAAAACCCGCGCAATGGCCATGCTCTTTGGTGGCTCGTGTTGTTTGAGTATCTTGAGAACGAGGATACTTAGGCAGATTTGGCCGCACAGTGCGACTTTCACTCTGATGATGCAAGCTGCAAGGTCTTGCGAAACGTTAGTGAATATGGATGCACAAACAGCAAAACGGCCAAATCTGCCTAAGTATCCTCGTTCTCAAGATACTCAAACAACACGAGCCACCAAAGAGCATGGCCATTGCGCGGGTTTTTGCTCGACTTCACAAGGTGCAAAGCACATTAAGCCAGAAAATGCTGGGTGTTCATATACAAATACTACGCGGTCTAAGCCGAAATTCTATGCTAAGGAGAATAATTCGAGTAACCGCGAAAGCCTCAAACAGTACATAAATAATAATTTATTTAATTCATATATATATAAATTCCAATAAGCTAACCTAATAGCTTGTCTAGGCATTAATATACCGGGTGATTTTATAATCAAGACTGACGCAAAAGCTAACTTGCTAACTTCGAATTTGACATAGACTTACAGTGCCACCTACATATTATTCATATAACAAATATTTCATAAGTAGCTTGATGGAAAAACATTTATAATCACCCGATATAAATGTGTAGAAATACATAAAATGTTGATCCTTGATATATAATAAACCCATAATATATCCTTTACAGACAGTACGCCAGTGTCAAACGGAAACAACTATCCGCCATATGCAACCTCCATTCTCGACGCAACCTCATCTGGTAAATGCTCCTTCCTGTTGTTTTATATTCAAAGGGTTTTTTAAATAAAAAAATTAAAGTTCGCCATTTTGGATTCAATGACGGTCAATTATCACTTTATTTTATTAGATTATAAGTTGCAGTATATGCGCGATATAGAATATGAAATAGATATTCTGGTTTTTAAAACATATTTACTTTATTTATATTTTAAAATAATAACTTATCCCCAAATAGCCCCCTCGCTCATCCCAGTCGCGGGTCCCAGCATAAGGAACAAAATGACACCACCCTCAATACTCAATCACAAAAATGCACACGGGATATCAAAAATTCTAGTTAGAATATCAACTATTAGTTTACAGTTGTTGTTTATGCTGGCAGCAATTGCTAGTTGAATTTATTATTGTTGTAACTTAGAAATAACAACTTGAAAACAATTCTCGCTATTTGTTTGGCCGTAAAATATTCTGCATCCTTAATTTGTACCATACCCACTAACAAGAATTGGTGATTTCGACATCTTTGACGTTTGGTACACGCCCACTAATTCGACGTTTTGGACATTTTCGGCAATATGTCCACTCACAGAATTCGGCGTTTTGTCCAGGCTAACTAATTCGGCGATTTGTCCATTTTCGGCGATATGTTCACCGACAGAATTCGGCGTTTTGGGCATTTTCGGCGTTTTGTCCACGGTAACTAATTCGGCGATTTGTCCATTTTCGGCGATGTGTCCACCGGCAGCATTCGGCGTTTTGGGCATTTTCGGCGTTTTGTCTACGCTAACTAATTCGGCGATTTGTCCATTTTCGGCGATATGTCCACCGACACAAACGGGGGTTTTGAACAAAATCGAGCGATGCCAACTTTCCAATCCATGTGGGGTCATTTTACACGGTTCTGCGATTTGTCCATTTTCGGCGATATGTCCACGGACAGAATTCGGCGTTTTGGGCATTTTCGGCGTTTTGTCCACGATAACTAATTCGGCGATTTGTCCATTTTCGGCGATATGTCCACCGACACAAACGGGGGATTTGAACAAAATCGAGCGATGCCAACTTTCCGATCCATGTGGGGTCATTTTACACGGTTCGGCGATTTGTCCATTTTCGGCGATATGTCCACGGACAGAATTCGGCGTTTTGGGCATTTTCGGCGTTTTGTCCACGATAACTAATTCGGCGATTTGTCCATTTTCGGCGATATGTCCACCGACAGAATTCGGCGTTTTGGGCATTTTCGGCGTTTTGTCCACGCCAACTAATTCGGCGATTTGTCCATTTTCGGCGATTTGTCCACCGACAGCATTCAGCGTTTTGGGCATTTTCGGCGATTTGTCCACTCAAACGAATTCGGCGTTTTGGGCACGATTCGGCGTTTTGGGCATTAAAATACGATTCGGCGTTTTGTCCATTCGGCGATATGTCCAGGTCCCATCTATCTTATCTTCAACTAATAACGATAGGGATTATCACAAAACCATGAACGGGAGAGATTTTTCAAAATTGGGTGGTTAATCAGTTACTTCCTGCTCTGAATAAAATTCCTGGTAAATGTGTGGTAATCTTGGACAATGCACCGTACCATTCGGTGCAGTTGGAAAAGTTACCCTCACTTAATTGGAAGAAGGATCAGATGCAGGATTGGTTGATTAAACACAATGTCAAAATTGAGGGCAAAATTACAAAAAAACATCTTTGGAGTTTAATTCAACCTTTTATGAAAGACAATAACAAACGTTACGTGACTGACGAATTTTTGAAAGAGAATGGTCATGACGTTCTTAGATTACCTCCGTACCATTGCCAATAAAATCCTATTGAGATGGCATGGGGGTTCTGTAAAACTTACAACAAGCATATAAATTCTCAGCTTTCATCCAAGAATAAGGTTAAGAATTTATGGCTTGAAGCTCTTTCAAAGTGTACCTCCGACATGTGGCAAAATTATTGTGATCATTGTGAAAAAACTATTTCGGAAGACTGGGAGAAACATATGGGAAATATTTCGTTTGAAAACATTCCACCTTTCATTATTTCATTGGAGGAATCTGAGTCAGAATCAAGTATTGATAATGATTCAGATACTAGCAATGAAACAATGGAAGTGGAATAGGGGGTTTTTGGCATCAAAATTCTTGTTTATGACATGGAAAATGAGTGGCTATCTTCTGATAATCCACACCACGCAAATCCCAACGCTGATCCGGCCCCAGTGTAAACCAAACTCAAGACATTTCTCGTATGAAAATTTAAAGCCGCTTGAAGTTTAGACTTTAGACCAGCACACCGACATCCATGCCAACAAGGAATCTCATTCGCAGTCTCATATTCTTTACATTTGCATTTATTTAAATGTGGAAGCATTAATTTGTAAAGTCGATGAAAATTGGATTTATTCTATTGAAGGCTCCTTTAGGAAATTTAATGAGGAGTTTCCCGCGACAGCTATACAATATAAGGTATTTAGTGATGCTTTATCAAGAATGGTCCATAACTTCCGCGAAACTGGAAATGTACACCGGAAGTAAGGCAGTGGTCGACCAAACATAAGCACTGAAGAAGTAGTTAACAATGCGAGACAAATTGTGCAAGAACAACCACACGTATCTGTTCGCCATTTAGGACAGCAATTAAATGTTTCGTATACAACATCTCATGGGATATTAAGAAGCAATTTGCATTATTTTCCTTACCGGTTGCTGCCAAACGATCCTCCGGTTAGATTGGAATTCTGTAACTGGTTTATCAATAATTTAGGAAATAAGGATAATGCGTTTGAGAAAACTGTCTTTACCGATGAGGCATACTTCTATTTATCAGGCTATACTAATTCACAAAATATGAGTATGTGAAGCTCTGAGAATCCCAATTTTTATGTTGAAGAACCGCTTCACCCCCCAAAAAACGGGGTTTGGGCTGCAATTAGTAAAAGAAGAGTTATAGGTCCTGTATTTTCTGAAGGTAAGTGCAGCAAAACGATTAAATTTTATTTTAATAATTCAAATTTTAGGTTTGCTATATGCACAACAATATCGTATTGACATTTTGTCGCCGTTTTTTGAAGAGTTACGTGACGATGAACTACAAAAGGGTTACTTTCAATAAGATGGGGCAAGACTTCACACAACACAAGAAAATTTAAATTTACTTGGAGAGTTTTACGAAAACAGAGTTATTAGTCAAAACATGTCTACAGTGCGGCCTCCGAGGTCTTTTGACTTAACTCCCTGCGATTTTCTTCTGTGGCCATATTAAAAAAAATATCCATTTTTCAACTTCCACTGGACAATATTCAGCAACTTTAACAAAGAAGTAGTGGAAAAAATAAAGAAATCAATAATAATGCCGTAATATTAAGAGTTGAAAATAGAACGAGTTAAGGAGTTTACTTCCTTAGGAACATTAATCTCTGAAAACTTAACTTACACACAAGAAATTAAATCAAGGTTAATAGCATCGAGATGTGCGGGCGCGTTAAGTAGTATAATGTCCTCAAAACAAATCTCGCTAAATGCAGACCTACGACTCATAAAACTGTAATTCGACCCACAGCTACGTATGCATGTGAAACATGGACGATGAATGTGGCAGATCAAGAAATGATAAGTTGGTGGAAGAGAAAAATGCTGCGAAAAATATTTGGAGGGACTCGAACGGAGGATGGTTGGAGAAGACTTACAAACGAAGACGTACAGGAGAAGTATGGGGAGCCAAGTATAGTAGACTTCATTAAAGCTCAGAGGTTAAGAAGGTTTAGGCATATATGGAGAATGCCAGATGGAAGAGCTACTAAGATAGTATTGGAAGGCAGAGCGCAAGAAACTAGATGAAGGGGGCGACCAAGGAATAGGTGGGAGAAGGCAGTAATGGAAGACATAGCAAGGAAAGGAATAGAAGAATGGAGAAATAAAATCATGAATAAAGGACAATGGAGATTGTTATGCAATGGGCCTAAAGTGGCTTGTAAAAGCTTTATTTATTTATACTGAAAAAAATACATAAATTGTAATATTTAAATATTTTTGTATACAATTTATAATTACAATAAAAAAACGACTTTCATTATACCATTATTCCTACTCAACAAAGTATGACACGTATTCAGAATCAGCAAGTTGTCTTTCATGAAATTTATCTTAACCAATAATAAAAGTGCCACAAAATCCAAAACCAAATCTGGCAACCACGTTTTGTACATTAACATAAAATTATCATTTTGTATAAAATGGGCATAACCTAACTTTTCTTAATGACTGACAGCATATTTACAGGGTGAAATTCATCACCCTAACATGGCCTCCTATCTGGCAAATAACTATTGAACGGTTTATACGTGAAATTTAAAATAAAGGTGGTAATTTCGTCGGCGGAGTGCGTGTTCCTGGGAATCAAAATGCCTAGTTGGGCTCCAACTTTAGGTGCAGCACAACACGGCGAGTAGCCGTGTTTACTTTAGTCGTTTCTGGATGTCACAGTTTCAGGTGGTGAAAGTGAGAAATGTCCAGGTCTCTGCTGTCAGCTTCATGTTTTGTGCTAGAAACAACGCAGTTAGTAGAGCCGGCAAATATCTCCGGTTTTACACAGTTTTCTTTGGAAGGGATCTCGGGGAATAATTTACAATTCGTAGAAAGCGCTGGAGCACGTATAATTTTTTAGGAGACACCGTGCTACAATTTCGAGCGGGGACGTTAGCAGCGGGCCTTGTGCTAACACTTGGAGCGCCATCATGTTTCCAGCGGTGATTTCAGCGGCGGAGCGTCTTAGATTTGTTCACACTAACTACCCGAACGCTGTTATCGACGTGTATCAATGGAAATTTGAAACTGAACTTGGGAATATTCGGTTAGCAGGTGGTAAGTCTCTGCGCCAGTTACATGATGTTTCCAGGTGCTCTGCGACCCAAAGATTAGGTTTATCAGGTAGGATTTGTGAAGTATAAACTAGGCACTTTTACTAACCCCAGTATTAAAGAAAAACGCCTGGGCTTGTTTACATGATAATTTTAGGCGCTTTGCAATCTAAAAGGTCGGTTTATGAGGTACGATCTCAAGGCTGAAATACACACTAGGCAGTTTTACTAACCCAAGTATTAAGTATACATTTCCTGGCCTATTAATATAATAATTAGAGTGGCTCTACGATTTCGAAACTTAGGTTATGAGGTACTAGAAAACCTTTCCAACTGGAACATTAGTCAGTTCTACTTCTCAAGCAGAAGGTAGATTCAGAATTTATCTTACAGGATCTCGTTTCGAAGGATGAATTACTCACGCTGCCGCTTCGAAGGTTTGCGGCGTTGAATGCTGTTGCCCTCGGTTTTTGGGCTGGCGACGGCTAGCTTGGATTAAACGAGACTGGAGAGTTGCTCAGCTTTAACCCCTCGTGGGCTTATGGTTGCTCTCAGTTGGAGCTCGACTCCAGTGGTCAACTGCCTGAGCATCGTCCTCTTATACTCGTTCGATATCTCATTCCACTTCGATTATCTACGGAAACCTAAGTGAAACAAACAGTGGTCGAATAGAAATGGCCCTCGCGTTTAGCACATTACCATACAATTTGTGGAAAAGCAAATATCACATTTTTAGAGATTGTTCTTATATACGTAGATCTTTAGTATTTTTAGTTTTAAAGGTGCAAGGGCCGTAATTTTAAAATTTGTATAGCACATTCGGCAACATCGTTATGTATATCAAGTTGCCTATGTAGTTCTTGGGTTTTGGAATTCAAAATTTGCATTTCTCTTTGAAACACCAGTTGGTTATTCAAAATCGAAGATATGCACTGCATTTTTATCTTCACGTTGTCTAACATTTAGCCTAATTTATTTTTAGGCCTTTCCATTTTTCCCTTATTTTCAAGTAATCCTCCCTACGTTATTGTCGAAGGACTCTTAAAAAATTTCGAAGGCGAATAAGTCGTACAATAATGTCCACTATTCCTTGAGCGGCATATTGAAAGCTGGAAGAAATTAGTACCACCTGCTAGTACACACCCGCTTTGGCTCAATAGCCACCTCTCCAACGTGTGTAGTTGACGAGCTGCAAGTCAGGCAAATTGTAAATTTAAATTCGTTCTAATTTTGTAACTAGTAATCAATCGTCAGCTGTTTACCAATTTCATTTGCTTGGTGTATTTTCGAATTTATTCTGCACTTGTTATTTGTTAAGAATAGTATACGAAATATTTCATTGATATGTGCGCACCACTCGGCGATTGTGCAAAGAACGATTTTTAATGCCGTAACTATTACCTAAATAACGAAGAAGAACATATAATAAAAGAAGAAATATGTAAATTCATTAAAGAAGAGTTAAGAATTATCCCAAAAATTAAATATACAAGAAAGATTGGATACCAAAAATTTTTACTAAAAATGGAAACTGCATCAGAAAAAATTAAGATTTTGAAAAACAAACATAAGCTTAAGCAAGTAAAAGATAAAATAGTATATATAAACGAAGATTTAACCAAGAAGGAGAGAGACATCCAAAAGAAAATCCAGGAAAAAGCGGAAGAGGAGAAAAACAGGGGAAATGACACAAAAATAAGAAAAGGAAAACTATATATTAATGGAAAAGAGTGGAAGTGGGATGAGAAAACAGGACAATTAAAAGAAATGACAAACTCCAAGTACAATATATCAAAAAACTGAGAAATTATGTAACACGGAGTAATAAGGCAACGAACCAGGCAAAGAAAAAGGATACGAAAAAGGAGATGAATGACAACAAGACAGAAAAAGAAAAAGAGAAAAACGGAACAAAATGCAAGAAAGATAGAGAAACAACAGTAAACAAAAATAGAACAGCAACTTGTAAAATAGGAACATGGAATGTAAGAAGCCTCACGGGAAAAGAAGAAGAAATAGTTGAAGAAATGATAGAACAACAAATAGAAATGTTAGCAATAACAGAAACTAAAAAGAAAGGAAAAGGCTTTATGAAAATTCACAAAGGTTATTGGCTATTCTGGTCCGGTGTAGAAGAGACAGATAGAGCAGCGAAAGGAGTTGGACTGATAGTATCATCCAACTGGCTGAAAAATATAACAAAAGAAAGATATGTAAACGAAAGAATACTAGTGATTGAAATAATATTAAGAAAGGAAAACAATTGCACAATAATTATAACTTATGGAGTAAATGAAGATGCGAGCAAAGAAGAAAAAGACAATTTTTACAAGAAACTACAAGAAGAAATAGACGAGGCAAACGAAAACCTCATAATCGTGGGGGATTTAAATGGACGAGTAGGCAACAGTAACAAGGGCGTTGCGAGAATAATGGGGGAAGAAGAAGAAACAATAAAGAATAATAATGGAGAGAGAATTATAGAAATGTCCATGGAAAATGACCTAATAATAACAAATACAAAGTTTAAACACAAGGAAATCCATAAGATAACAAGAGAGGAGCTAAGTAGAAATGAAAAGTCGATAATCGACTACTTTCTGGTACGAAAGCGATATTGGAAATATGTGAGGGATGTAAAAGTAACAAGAAAAGCCATTTGTAGCGACCATTACTTAGTTCAAATGAAACTAATATTAAGACAAGAAGAAAAAGAAGACAAGAGAAGAAATAAAGTAAAGAAGAAAATAAAAAGTTATAAGCTCAAAGAACAGACAAATAAAATAAAGTATCAAGATAAACTTAAGAAAATTTTAGATGGACAAAAAGGAGATGTAAGTATAAAGGACCAATGGAAAACACTAAAAGAAACAATACTAGTGGTAGCTGAAGAAAGTTGTGGAACAACAAAAATAGGGAACAAAAGCACAAAAAGAACAGAGTGGTGGACAACAGAGATACAGAAAGTTATTAAAGAGAAGAAAGATCTATGGAAAAAATACCTTAGCACAAAAATACAAACAGATTATGAGAAATACAAGGAGAAAAGAACTCAAGTTAAAAACACAGTAAAAGAAGCAAAACAGGAGTCATGGAGGAAATTCGGACAAAACATGAATGCAAATTTCAGAGATAATCAGAAACTATTTTACGGCACACTGAAACAACTAAGGCCGAAAAAAGGGTATAGTATGAAAAATATGAAAGACAAAGTTGGAAATATAATAACTGAAGAGAACAAAATAATGGAGAGGTGGAAAGAGCATTTCAAGGAAATAACAGAAGTTAAAGATTCAAAGGAACAGATAAAAGAGAAAAAGAAAGAAAGTAAAACAGAAATAATGATCACTGAAGAAGAGGTCACACGAGCTATAAAGAAATTAAAATTAGGAAAATCAGCTGGAATTGATGAAATCACACCCGAAATGATGTACTATTTAGAGGAATCAGGATTGAAAGAATTTACAAAGTTGATAAATAAAATAATAAAAGAAAAGAAAGTACCCAAGGAATGGAACACCGGGATCATTCTACCAATACATAAAAAAGGGGATGTAAGAGATTGCTCAAACTACCGAGGCATTACGCTAATGTGCATACCAGCAAAGGTACTTGCCAGAATAATAGAAACAAGAATAAAAGAACAAGTAGAAAACTCACTAGAAGAAACTCAGTAGGCTTTAGAAAAGGCAGGAGCACACAAGACCCAATATTTATATTAAGGCAATGTATCGAGAAGTGCATAAACAAAACTAAAGAAATTCACATAGCTTTTATCGACTTAGAAAAAGATTTTGACAGAATAAGACGAGAAGATATATGGCAGAGCTTACAAAAAAATGGAATAGACAGTGAAATAACGGAAGTAATAAAAACGATGTACGATACAACAAAAAATATAGTGAGAACAAATAATGAAGAGTCGACTGAGTTTGAAATAAGAAATGGCCTGAAACAAGGATGTGTGCTGAGCCCTCTGTTATTTGCATTAGTAGTGAACGAAGCAATAAAGAACGCAAAACAAGAAATGAAACCGATGACACTGGGATATCGGAAGATGCAAAAGGTTGAGATATCGGAGCTGCTATTTGCGGACGACATGGCGATAGTAGCAGATACAGAAGAAAATCTACATCATAACCTGAACAAGTTAAACAAAGAACTGAACAAGATAAATATGAGAATGAACGTACAGAAGACAAAATCAATGATATTAGGACAAAGTAATAAAAAACATGATATCAGAATAAACGGGCAGAAGATAGAACAAGTCGAAGAATTTAAATACTTAGGAACAGTAATAGAAAGAAATGGAAAGATAGAAAAAGAAATAAACGATAAAATAGCAAAAGTAGGAAGAATATACAACGGACTAAAGACAACATTCTTGGAGAAAAGATAAATACCAGAAGATGTAAAGATAGAAGTGGTTAAAAAGGTAATAAACCCCACATTAATATATGGTAGCGAAACTTGGACACTCACGAACAAAGATAAGAGTAGAATAAACGCAACAGAAATGAGATTCATAAGGAAAATAGACAGGAAAACAAGAAGAGATAGAATCAGAAATGAGAAATTCAGAAATAAATTTAAAATAAAACCAATACTGGCAAAAATCGAAGACAGACAATTAGGATGGCTGGGACATATACAAAGGATGACAGACGAAAGACTTACAAAGAGAGTGTATGAAGCTCGAGCACAAGGAGTCAACAGAAGAGGAAGACCTAGGAAAACGTGGCAAGAGGAGGTGAAAAAAGTGGTGCAGGAGAGAGGAATCCAGTGGAACGAAGTCAAAACTCTAACTCAGAATAGGAAGGGATGGAAAAGGCTGATCACCTCAACCCAATAGTCTTACACCTCACGGTAGAAAGACTCAGGAATAAGTAAGTAAGTAAGTAAGTAACTATTACCTACTTTATAAATTCGTCGTGATTCCGGCGAGGCCTATTAGAAAAGACCGCAACGAGATATGTTAATCGGGTCATTAAATAGACTTTTTATGGCAAGCTGATGCTTACTTTAGTTAGGCTTCTATAAACTTTGGTCAAATCGATTCCAAGCGTCCCAATTTAGCCAAATTCTTTTTTTTTGCTCGCAGAATCCCTGTAAACTATTTGTACATTGCATTCTTTGTAGTAAAATATAAGTATATAACAATTTGAATGCTGTGTTCGCCTTAACTCTAACGAACGTAGTGTTCTTTATATCACTATAATTTGAAGCTAAACTGTATTGGTATAGTAGGTATGTTATTAGTAAAGCTAATAATTATATGCACTCAAATGTACAAAAATATGCGCATATATATGCATACATTTTGTTGAGTATATGCACCCAAAGTTGCAATATATGCACATAATATGCTCTAGTTTTCTAAATAATGTAAAAATGTTGATTATTTTGTATGAGTATATTTATTTCTCTAATTTTTATTCAAAGACGTCATTCATTTTAACGTTTGAGTATATAAACATGGACTGCCAACGCCAACTTCACATTGTAATCCAACACAAAAATGAGGTTTTCCCTAACCTCGCCAGACTATTATTCAACCAACACTCGAAGTTTGCCTCTTGAAATGGATTCTACATATTTTGGCTGATTCGTTATACATTGTTTCTATTGGAAAAGTGGGGGTTGCTGGTAGTCTATGTTTATATAGACAAAGATTTTAACCGGGACTTCCCCTTTCCTCTGCGTATTTCCATACGCGAACTGCACTCCAGCGGCAGAAAGTGAAAGTATACAGTGACCCCTAAAAAGTCGGAATAATATGGGAAAAAATTTATTAGTGATTTTTCAAAAAAAAATTTTTAGGTTAATAATTTGTGCTTGTTTAAAAACCTACCTATTATATATACCGAGTGATTTTTACTTATTTATAAAATGGAGTTTTTCGAAATTGTCAAAATCCAAAAAGTGCTATTATTCGGAAATTAAGTAAGATTTCGTTGAGATTTTTTAAGAGTGGGTTACTTTTAGCTAGCTGAACAATCACGAGGCCAGAAAATACCTAATTTTTTAACCTTACAGGATTTTTGTACCAGTAATTCATTGACAGGGCTACATTAGAGTTTCAGAAGCGATTTAAATAGAAATTAATTAGAATTGAAAAATATTTCTCCTAAAAAGCGCCTTGCATAAAAAACGTAACAATTATGCAAACATACTATCTTTCGGTAAATCATCAAAAATCTAAAGAAGTAATTAACATTTTATATTATTTTTTCCAATTATAAATCTTTAAAGTCTTCACATAAAAAATGAATTTTAATATTAAGTCTTGGTAAGTGAAATTTTGAAAAATTTATAAAAAACTGAAATATTAATTTTTAGCTAAAGTTAAAAAAAATTGCTGTTTTCGGGCCTTGAAATTGTTCAGTTAGGTAAAAGTAACACTCTAAAAAACTCTCATTAAAATTTTACTTAATTTCCGAAAAATAACACATTTTGCATATTGACAATTTCGAAAAACTCCATTTTCTAAATAAGTAAAAATCACTCCGTTTATAACGGGTGTTCATAAACAGTCGTCATCCCAGTTGCTTTGAAAAACAAAATGTTATGTCTTTGATTAATTCGTGCAACACGATGAAACGTCACTGAGTACTGTCATAGCGCATTTTTTCTCAATTTTAATAGACATACGTTTCTGAAGTCAAAACCTACTGGGATGACGACTGTTTATGAACACCCGTTATATTAGGGAATATATAGGTTTTTAGACCGACTTTTTGGCGGTCACTGTATATCTTAGTTTTATTAACACATTTAATGAAATAGTAAATCTCAAAAGTTCATACATTACAAATTATTGCTAAATATAACCAAATATGCAAAATCCAGAATGTATGCTCAAAAACGTATAAATATGCAAAATATGCAAAATGAAACTTGGCTTAAACGATTTGTTTTCATATAATTAGTATACATATGCAAACAGTTTCGCCGGCATATGAATTATACAAAATATGCATTTGCCATATAATATCAGCTTTAGTTATTAGGGCCAAAAATAAAGTTCAATATGCAGAGGGTGGCAGTTTAGCTGCCGAATATAGTAAGGCAGACAAGCCAGAACAAAGAAGTTGAAATTAGCAACTCCTATAAATGTTTTTATTAGAACTTTCTAACTGACAAGAATTTCATTCTAAAAAATGTGTACTAAATGTTTTCTTGAAAAACTTATCAGTTCTTTAGTTTCCTCATGAAGCTACTAGTTTTTGTATAAAAAAATATAAGTTTGAAGAAAAAACTAAAGAGCCCTAGAGTTCTAAAATAAATAAGGCTGTTTAGTATATATTTTTCCATAACAAAATTCTTGTCCGTTAAGATTTTTTTAATGTAACCACCCGGTTTTTATTTGGGCATAACTTGAAGGGGAAGGATTTAAAAAAAAGTTTATAGGCAAAAATTTTATGTTTAGGGGACGTTAGACCGTAAGTTTGGTACCATGTAAATATTATGTCAACTCTTTTTAATTATATCTTAGTAGTATAATGCAATCAAAAACTGTTATCGTTTAATGCTTATTTTCATAGGTACGTATTTTCCATTGCGCATTTAAATCTTATGTTTGAGTTTGAAATTTCCGAGAGCGATGAGCAGGTGCGAAAAGCACCTTAATTGAATCTCCGATGCATCATAAGCAGATGCCTAATTTTACAAATGACCCATTAGGTTTAGAGCCGGGGCATGTAAATTGACTAAGATGGATAGTGACAATAACGGTGAAGTTTACTTACACAACTTTGGCCCCATAAATATAGTTCGGTAATATGGCGTCGGTGAGCATCTTCGGATGGATAAACTCGGTCTACTTTATGACCTCACACGGCGACGCTGGTGCAATAGTCGACGTCTGAACGCTGTCTGGTCTGAAGTAAATACGTGCCATGGGTAAGGATGCAGCCTATTACATTCGATGCATCAAAATTTTATGATTTGCGGGGAAAACGTGAGTTTTTGTAGGATATATTCTTTCGGGTACCTCCTCTCGCTCAAACGTTGCAATCAGGTTAGCTGACAATTTAGTAATTTCAAATGCCCAAGTGTTTCCAGAAGGTGTAATTTAATTGTAAGATTCGTCGCCTTTTGTATGCGTTGGAGGTCTTTCTTCAGATTTACATATATTTGTAGAGTTTCGTTAGATCACAGTCTGAAAGATTGCCTTTTTTGAGCGCCCTTTGTTATCGTAACGGCGGCTTGATTTTGTATACTGTAAGCTCTCGTTAGGGGTGGCATATTTGCAGTCCGCTGTTGACACTTTCTGCAGAGTTCACAACCTAGATTATCTCTCAACGATTATAGTCGTGAGTCCGCGTAGATAAATAGTTCTAATAACTACTACATAAAAAGAAAATGAGCGCAAATTGCTATCTAGCAACAACGATAACTTCACTTACTCTTGACGGCCTCTATCCGACACAAACATAATTTTAGAAAGACAAGAAGGTACCGGTGCATTACATAACAGAAAATGACAAAAGTAAAGTTCAAGTACCGGTGCCAATAGTAATTTCCGTCGCCTATTGCCCGCCACGCCACAATATAACCAAACAAATGTTCCAACCCTATTTTGAGCAACTAGGACCTAGATTCTTAGCAGGTGGCGACTACAATGCTAAAACTACACACTGGGGCTCGCGCTTAACAACTACAAACGGTAGAGAACTATACAAACTTATGGCAGATAACAATTATCGCTTCCTATCAACGGGCAGTCCAACATATTGGCCAACTGATCATAATAAAACACCAGATCTGCTTGACTTCTTTGTCACCGACGGTATGTCCTCAAATTACATGGACATAGTTCGCAGTTACATTTTATCTGATCATACCCTCGTAGTAGTCTCAGTAAGTGCAACTTTACTATACTTTACAAAGAACCCACACCTACTCTCAGCAATATAAAAACCAACTGGGAAACTTTTGAATCTCATATTAATGAAAATCTTAACATGAACCTGGCATTAAAAACAAACAAAGGCTTAGAACCTGCAACTAAACACCTAATAACAACTATTCAGGAAGCCGGTTGGAAATCAACACTTCAATCCTACAACAACAAAATCAATACACCTAACATCCCAGCTGAAATAATGGAAACAGTAAGGGAAAAGAGAAGAGCAAGGGCAGCCTGGCAGCGTAGTTGCAACATTGCAGACAAAACTATATTTAACCAACTGAATAACAAAATAAGAAGATGACTTCGCAATGAAACTTTCCAACTTTATACAACCACATTCTCTGTACAAGATCAGTCAATATGGAGGGCAATTAGAGGGATCAAACGTCCGAAAGAGCACATACCACCACTACAAGATGCAACAGGATCATGGGCGAAAACTGATAAAGAAAAGGCTGAAGCCTTCGCGCTGCACCTCCAAACTACCTTTGAACCTAATTCTAATGAATCAGACCAGGAGGGTGAACACTATCTAGAAACTCCATTGCAATTATCACCCCAATTAAAGAGTTTCACTATCCACGAAATTGAAACCCAAATAAAACTACTTCCTAACAAAACATCTCCAGGACATAACTTTATAACAGGAATTATATTAAAGCACTTACCTTAGAAAGAACTTCGTTATCTCCAAATCCTGTTCAATAGAATACTATGTCTTGCATACTGGCCATCATTACTCAAATTTGCCCAAATTATCTTTATCCTTAAACCGGGTAAACCTCCCAACCAAATAAAATCCTACCGACCTATTAGTTTACTTCCGATAATCTCTAAGCTGCTTGAAAAATTAATATTAAAACGCATTAATGAAAGTGAACTTCAAAGTGAATGATCACCAGTTTTGATTCTGATCCCAGCATTCAACAATCCAGCAATGCCATCGATTAACACACATAATACGCGGTGCACTTGAAGACAAAACTTACTGTTGTGCAGTATTCTTAGATGTGAGTTGTGCATTTGACAAGGTTAGGCACAGAAGTTTATTGTATAAAATAAAAAAGCTACTTCCATACCATTACTACCTGCTTTTGCGCTCCTACCTGGACAAACAATTCTTTCAAACCAAACTCGATAACGACACCTTCCAGATATATATATAATTAATGCCGGTGTGCCTCAGGGTAGTGTGCCCGGGCCTCTATTGTACCTGTTATATACAAGTGACCTTCCTATCACAGAGCAAACAAGTACATGGACGTTCGCTGATGGCACAGCAATCCTGTCGTGCAATGAAGACTCGAACAGAGCAACCGAACTACTCCAAGAACATTTAAACTAGCTTGAAAAGTGGCTAAACAAGGGGAATGTAAGGGTAAACGAGGATAAAGCGGTCTAAGTCACGTTTACAACGAAACACTCAACGTGTCCGCAAGTCTACCTAAACAATACACCGATCCCTCATGCAGACGAAGTCAGTTATCTAGATCTGCACCTCGATAAACGCTTAACGTGGAGATCTCATATAAGAAAAAACGAAAAGAAATGAATCTACGGCTAAAGAAATTGTATTGGCTCCTTGAGAGAAACTCAGCACTTGCAATAGATAGCAAACTGTTAATCTACAAAAGCATAATTCTTACCATCTGGACCTACGGCTGTTAATTATGGGGATGCGCCAGCAAATCAACAATAGAAATAGTAGAACGCTTCCAGTCCAAGACCCTGAGGATGATATCCAATGCTCCCTGGTTTGTGTCAAATGCAACCATCCACAACGATTTCAACCTCCCATTAGTAGCTGATTCTATAAAAAAAAAATCTGAAAAACATTATTACACTGTTGAAAGTCACCCGAATATAACAGTCAACGTCCTAGTCCAGGAACTCGAAACCAGAAGATTAAGAAAAAAGTGGCCAATAGACTTAATGAATTAAAATACTAAATTCGCCAGTGGGTGCTTTCTCTTCATGACTTTTATTAAATAGTTTAATGACACAAAATTAGCTCATAGAATTATTGTATTTATTCTCATTGCTAATAATATGAGTTTATAATAAAAAAAGGACCGAAGCTTTAATAAAGGTGAACTGCCGAGCTTGAATTGTTATAAAATATAGAAAGGAACGGTTAAGCACAATGCATATATTAATATCAGTAACATATAACCACAGCTAAGTGATTAGATCAAATTTAACATCACACAAATAACACTAGGCTCGTTAAATTCAGAGTCATCCAGAAGTTAAATTAACAACGTGTAAAAACGCTGTACGGGGTTTGCTAGATTCAAAATGAACCCAGAAAGTAAAATTACTAATCTGTAAAAATTACACAGGGCTCGTTGGATTCAAAGGAAACCCAGAATTTGTGTTACTAATACAAAAAAATTATACGGGGTTCTTTTAATTTAAAGAGAACTCATAAAGGATTAGTAATACACAGGGTTGGTTTTTCATTACACAGCTTATATCTTCGGTAATATTAGAGATACAAGAAAAAGTCAAAGGAAATGCTTTCTTAGTTCAATTTTATCTATAATACCTATAATGAACATAATAATTCTTCATGCCCTACTGGTTTTTCAAATGGAGCACTATGTACTTATTTCACTTAAAAACTGAGTAGCGTATAAAATACTGAATGCAGTCACAGTTTTACTTTTTCATTTAAGCAATACGCAATGTAATATAGAGAAAAAGAAATTTTTTAAGTTGGCTTTAAAAATGTGACTTTTAATGACAAACGGAAGCATTACATTTATTGCACAATTTCAACAATACAAAATAAACAAAAACAAGAACACAATGTCAAAAACGAATACTACTGAACAAATTGTTGAAAGTGCCCACCATTGCTGTCAATGTATAACCGCGCTCTTCTCAGTAAATGATATCTGTATCTACGTCACATTTCCTACGTAATTTTCTGCGATGCTAAACGAATTTTCAGCTCATCTATTGTGTCAGACACAGGATTGTAAACTTTTTTTTTCAAAAAACTCCAAACAGAAAAAACTAATATCGAAATATCAGGTGATCTCGAAGGTCACAAATGAGGCCCTTATTTAAAAATTCTTAGTTCAAGAAGCTTGTCACAACTTGTGCATTATGCGGTGGTTGGCGCCTCATAACGTTAGAACCACATTTGTTTACGAAGAACTAACGACAGATCGTCGGGATATTCTTGTAATGCAGTTTGAAGAAAAATTAGGTACCGGTCTTGAGTAAGTGTTCCATCATAAAGATATGGACCTAATAAATTATCCGCTACTACACCTATCCATACGTTCGTAGAAAAACGAACTTGATGGCATGATTTTTTCATTCGCTGAGGATGGACACCTTCATTCCAAGAATGAGTATTGTGTTTGTTAAGAACACCATTCCGATGAAAATTACAATCATATGTTCATAAAATAAATGGTATGCTGGAAGCTAAGCAGCTGCAGATTTTGTACCAAGAGTACTTTAAATGGCTTCATTTTGTTTTGACTTCCCTAGTCTAAAAGACGAAGGAAGTACCTATTGTAATCGCGAAAAAATCACCTTTCGAGATTTCTCAGATGTTCACGTTTTAGGGTCCCTAGATGACGAAAAACAGTTTTCTCAATTCCGTCTGTCGGTCTTTTGGCAGCATGATTCAAAAACTCTTTGATGGAGGAGACGACGTTTTGCATGCATATTATATGTCTAGCTGTAATGAAACCGAGAAAATTTTAATTTTAAATTTAAAAAATAAAATTTTGCATATTTTGCTTTATCTAGAAATAGATACAAGTAATAATTTGCACATAGCTCAAGATTTAGCATTGGTGAAAATTAAACCTAACAGATACAGGGTAAACACCATACATTGGATGGAATAGTTTGGGGCTTTATAATGCAGCAGAAACTCGTCGACTGAGCACGCTCGAGGCTCAGATATTTTAGCGGCGGACGCGGAGTGCGAATCTCAGCGTACTATATTTTTACTTCTCTCGTCTAAAAGACGAAGAAATTTTTAATTTGCCAAAGATGAAAGTAATAATTTGCACATAGCTCGGGCTTTGTCATTGGCGAAAATGAAACCTAACAGATACAGGGTAAACTACAAAATCGGGACAGAATAGTATGGTGCTGTATAACGCAGTAGAAACTCATCTAATTCGAATACGCCCGTGGCTCAGTTATTCTAGCGGTGGACAAGGAACTGGCTCGAAATATTCGCCTCGGAGCGTGGAGTTCGAATCCCAGCAGCCTACATATTTTTTATTTGCAAATTGATCAAATTCGCGCTAGAAAGTTACGTGTAAACCTGTTTACAGATTTTTTAAGTACTTTCATTGTTTTGTATTTTGTAATGCTCCTGAACAGCGTTACGGGTGTAGAAGGTTGGATTTGGTCTAAAATACGCCAAAATATTTATTTCATCATGTTCTTCTGCATTTATATTTCCATTTTCGCCTCTTGCTTTTATAGAACTTCCGTATCTTACCAATGAATAATGTAGATTTAAAAATGTTTTGTAATGTGACTGCATTTCATTCAGATATCGATTGCCATACAAATTTACAACTTCACGACAATTATCATTTGACAAATAATAATAGCGTAAGATATCGTTTTTTTTCTCTATTTGTAAAATCCATCTGCCTCTTGTTTACTTACTAAACTACACAAATTTTACTATCAATAGATCAACGTGTTGTATTTCTGCCAATCGGCTGACACTTATTTAATAGATACATTTTGTTTTTAACGTAGCCACATTTCAAAGCAAACTTAAAATATTTCCTTTTTCTTATTATTATGATGTTATGTATTGCTTGAATTAAAAAAGTAAAAGCATGACTGTATTCAGAACTTTATAAACTTTTTATTTTTATGATCGCTATATTATAGATAAAATTGAATTAAGAAACTTTTTCCTTTGACTTTTTCTTGTATCTCTATTATTACCCAAAATATAAGCTGTGTAATAAAAATCCAACCACCCTGTATACATATAGGTTTTACACCCCATTCGTAAAATTAAGAAAAGAGATTCAAAAGTTCATTTATTATTTTGTATATAACCTTATCGTTTCGCAAACACTTTTTCGCGGGACCTCATCATATGCTATCAACAAAAAGAAACCCGTCTCCTATCTTAACAATATTAAATAGCTCCGTTATATAAGTCATAACATACGGAAGGTAATTAAATCGATAAGCAATACATCGTCAGGATAACAAAACCACTAATGGGTGGATGCAGGTTATACAAATTTGGAATAGATTAAATTGATTTTGGTAAACAACTACTGGGCGCTCCAAATTTAAAACGAAAGCACAGAGTATCGTTCGTGCCTGCCTGATAATTGAAACTAAGCAAGTACTATAGAGCTCAAATAAATTCTGGAGTTCTAGTAGCTGTGGACGACATACAAGAAAATTATAGATGCTAGGGAAAACCTGCATTCCTCACGCGATAACAGCCCCTCTAACGGCTCCAAGGCTTTAGGCGACGACCTGGTTATGTTATGTTATGTTATGGTATGTTAATTTATTGGTGTTAGGTATACATAGTATTGGTGAATGGCACTTCTTCAGGGTCCGTAAAACGGCTACCGGATCTCTCAAGTGACGCTTTATTTGAATAGGGAAGAAGGGGCTAACCCCGTTAGAAGGAAAGAAAAAATCCTACAAATGGATTACCTTTAGGTTACACCACTTCAAATAATGCATTTGTCGCATACCTTAAGGTTTTGATCGGCCCCAAAGTTCCTGGCGAATTAGTAGCCAATATATAACTACTGCAGGGATGGAAATATTAGGTAAGTTTTTCGCGAGATGACCATGCCGTAAGAGAGTGGTGTTTCTTCAAGCCCTCAGCCTATCTGTTCGGGCTTAGATTGCCACAGAAAAACTGGCTATTTCCAGGAAAACTGGATCGAAAAACAAAATTAAAATTTTCAAAATACACCAATAATATTTTCCAAAATGAAAAAAAGCAAGGTGCTCCACACATAAACACACATGTTCTTGCAGTACGTATTTAAAACGTGCAGGGTAGCTATATTTGAAAAAGGGTACTTGTGAACCTACCACAAATATCAATTTGGCGGATGCAACAAAACCATTTTGGACCATTACAATACTGTTGCAAATTAAACAGTTTTTTTTATCGTTGGAAAGCGTTTCGATATATTTAACCTATGATTTGAAAATTCACAATGTATGTATGTATAAGGCACAAAACTTAAAAGATGTTTTTATACTGCTAATCTGCAAAGGCGACGATTTCTAAAAAAGAACTTACATTTAAATTGGACCTATTTTTTACGATATAATTGGGATTTTAGGACATCAGACCTTACTACAACGGTAGTAAAGTTCCTGATCGTCCACGGCCAGCTAGCGGTGAGGAGTGGTCCACGATACTCGTGAAGTCAGGTGAGGTTTCAGGTTAGTAAGAATAGGGAAGTGCTAAGGCGCCACCATGAAAGAATTCAACTTTTAGTAGTTTAGAACTGCATTGTCTACGATAAAAACAGTGGGTTCTGGGACAATACTTATGTAGGGTTTTATTTAGTTGCTAAATCTAAAATTTGCTTTAAAATTGAAATTTTGAGCTTGAAAAGAGTGCTTCCTTCTGCTTTTGAAAAATTAACTTTTACTAAACGAAACACAAAAGTAACGGCATGCTTTTTATTTTGATGTTAAAACGACTGGGATTTGCAAAACAAGCACAATAAATATCGACAGCATAAATGCATAATCAAAATCGTGAAATGGATTACCACAAACATATCTAAATGCGAAGGCCCCTGAAAATGGTTATAATACTGAAAGAAACGAAGATAGAGCTTGGTATCAAAAATGGTTTACTTAATCAGCACAAATCGAAGTGGTTTTTGTTAATAGCGTAGTAACGAACTTTGTCCACATGCATACATGAAACAAATATTGTTGTTAATTGATAAAATGAGGCACAAGCCTACATGCAACGGACGTTACAATGATTGCGCTCCTAGCACTACACGGTTCAACAAGAACAAAATGAAATGTTAATTCGACTTTTTGGTAGCGTGAGCAAGGTGCTCATTGAAAATAACCTTGCAAAAAAACTAAAGTGGTTCAGAAACTTGGTAATGCACTGCTCTACAGTACCTGAGAAAGGCTGATGCTCAAGGGAAGATGAAAGCTGCTCTAATCAATAGAACAGCTACACAATGTGTTCAACAAGGATTTATCAAAGTAATGGTAGAACTATACCGTCCATCTGCTAGATTGCTTCTCACACACTGGGAAGGAGCCTTTGACATTAAATTATACCGAACATACTTTGCCGTTTTGCAGCCCTCTTGGCTGAATCATACGAGAGAGGGTCCTTTAGCCTCCCGATAATCGTGACCAACAAGTGGTACAGATTAGAGATATTTGTACTGCGATTAGCCGATCCTATGTTCAAACTTTAGTTTGCTGAAGATTGCTTGCCGTTGTTTATAACATTTCTTTGGCTTTGAAAGCCTTCATATTTCTACACGTAACTTCGGGTATTAGTGCATAGTGATTTGTTGTTCAGATTTTACGTCTTTTTAATAGTTATTATGTACTACTTAATAGTTTCTGAATCTGCGATTACGCTCATCTTAATTTAGGAATCTATACTTCGCTTAATCGCTGCCCAACGCTTTTAAATAATTAAATAATTGTATATCTACAATACACCTCTGTATAGCATTGGAGTATTCAATCCTTGATATTTAATTGTATTGGATATTTGGTTGAACATTAGCCGCTCTATAATAATAAAGGTTAAGTGATTAAGCAAGTTCGACTTGTTTTTGCTATTTTGAATTTCAGAATCAGAATAGACTACTTTAGACCATTTTACGGATATGATGTTCAGTGTCCCTGAATGCCTTCAGTTCTTGTCGTATAATTTGTTTTTAAACACAATCTCTGGTATTGGACAACTCTTTTAATTGCCTTTCAAATAATACCAAGGTTGATATGTCCATTATTAATAGTTGCAGTTAATGTCAGTTATTAACTAAGGGTCTTAGGTTAATTTGAACGACAAAATCCACCTACGTGAACACATTGTTGTTCAGAACAATTAGCGAGTAGTGGAATTATAAAATATTGGTTTTAGTAAATTTTATTAAAAAGCTTGGAATAAATTGCGTCTACATTTTTAATCAATGGAAAACAGATGCATCGCCATAGCCTACTGGCTTTTATCTTTGATTTGAATTAAGTTTGAAGCAGATAACGGTTCGTTCACAAAGCAGGTTACATGTATTTACGTCAAATCGATATGCTCTAGAATCACATGTCTGTGGAATATTTCTATATATTTTTCTATAAAATATAAATTGTTCCTTAACAAAATGAGAAATATGTTCGATAATTTAGATTTTATTGGTCAAAGGTAGTAGTGTTTGCTGATTTATTTTCGCAACACGACTTCGGTCTAAATTAAATCTATATGTTAATAGTTTGCACTTTCCAGGGCATTTTAATTCGAACTTTATTAATAATAAAAAGTTGTTATTCTACAAGGCTTAAAGGCTTATTAATAAATTGATGTAGAACCAACACGGATTCTTTAAAAAGATAAATAAGTGGATGTATTTTTTGCGCTCACTCATTTAGCAAAATTTATTACACATTTTCCTCATTATTGCGTTGCATAAAGCCTCTTTTTGTGGGAAGTTTCATGCCGGTTCCCTTTGATGGACGTTTTCCTGAGACGGCAGTTCATTTGCTCGTCAGTCTCTAATTGCTTGCTGAGGCCGCGAGCTAATTACATAAACATATATTCAGTAGCACATAATATTATAAAATCACTTCAGCATTGTTCATTTTAGTTTGTAATGCACTTGGAGATGCATCATAATTACCCTTCCGGTATTAAACGCCGAGGGTGCCGACTACCGAGTCCGCGAACCCCTGCGGGTGTTCTGCTTCGCCTCCACACCCTCAGCACGTAATTACTGTACATTCTGCTTACATGTGTGAAATACAAGCATGCACTTATCCTCGCCTTGTTTGCTTCACTTGTGAATTATGGTGGTTACTTTCAACAGGGTGAATCCTGTTACGATGGCCTCAAAGGGAAGGGTACTTTTTTGTACTAATATAACTACTACTAATTATTATGAAAATAATAAAAAGCGGAATGGTAACAAGGAATAGCTTTTCTAAAGAAATAATACTCTAAAATAAACACGGCAAAACTGAGACGAGAAAAGTAAAAAATGGGATTGACTATATGTCACAAATGGACGTTATATAATAAGATATCGGTACAGTAATTAACCGAGTTACCTAGCAAGTGATTACAAAATTGGTGACAGTAGTCCTGGCAAAGTTATCGAAGTGATACGCAACAGTGTTCAGCTTTTAGTAAACTAAGAAATATGCTGAAAAATTACGATGCTGCAATATATCTTGAAAGACAACTTTATCAGTAATATGTAATATCGTAAATGGAACGTAGTAAAGTAGAAAAACTAAGAGTGGCACATAGAAGAATGGAGAAGGCTATGGTTGAAGTTACAATTAAAGTACGAATACGGAAGATGACAGAAACTGACAATAATTTACAGATAATAACGAAGTTGAAATGGCTTTAGGCAGTGCATGTAGTCAGAAGAACTGTAATAGATGGACGAAAAGATACTGGAATGGAGAGCATGATATTTTAGTTGTATACAAACTTCTACATCTTGTAAACAATTCTTACAAATCAGTGCAAACCGGTTTATAACATTTTTCTTCAATTATTAAATGGTTGTGTTTTAATCTTCTTAGGTCGCACTTCAAAAATTCATTTCCTTAAGTAACAAACGATTTCCGGGATTGGACCGCATCATTATTGAGGTCGAAGAACTCAACGCTTCGCCCACTTTTGTAACGGGCTTCAGCAGGAGGAAAAGCAAAAGAGCACGGTAACTCAACGTGTAAACTACGCCAGAGGCGAAACTCTGAAGAGTCCGGAGAGTTTCGCCTCTGGCGTGGTCTTACTAAAATTGCCAGTATAAAGAGAGAACGATTGCCTGTATCCATCTTGGGAATGTTGGTTGATAGACTGCTTTAGTAAGTAACGCCTTTAATACCTGTTGTGCTGGCTAATATACGAATAGTTTGCCTAATAAATACAATGCAATGTTTATATTACTTATTGTCTGATTTCGTTACTGTTACCTTTTGTATTTCAGTTCAGATATTATACTATTGTCTGCTGTTGAGTGTATAAGTTCTCGGCCGATCTGAGTATATTTATTATAACTAAAGACTTGTTGGGGCTTATTGTATTTGCTAATTTGCATCATTTAAAGAACTGCATGCCATCTTCACTGAGTCTAGCTGACGGGCCCTCAAGTATACTCTCATGGTGTAGCGATATTTGTAGATATTTAACAAAATGATAGTTAACAAGCTTCGTTAGGGTTAGAATAAATTGTTGCAAACAAATTCATACATTTTGTTTTCAATAAATGCTATTTGAAAGAGTCAATTAATAAATCTCATCCAACAATTTTGTCGATATTACTTTCAGATAATAGTAGATTATGTTATTAAGAGTAAAAGTGATACTACATAAAGTCACTTTTACTCCGAATAACATATACTATTTTATCCGCAAACATATTTAGATAAATCAAAAATTGATAAAGAGTAGCACTAATTATTAGCAAGTAAATGAATAAAATAATATAATACCTAATAGAATTTTTCAGTGGTTACGATGTAAACATTTTGCTGAAATGTTTGAGTTTTGTATTTTGTGTGATTAGGCACATAAAGTACGGAAAAGTTGCTATTTTATCTGCTTAATCCGATAGTGACGCTTTTACCTTGTCAATAGAGACACATAAGTTGTCACTTTTATAATGTTTGCGGATAATAGCTATTTAAGTAACAAGGAATATAATAGGTTTGCAATAAATAGTGACAATTATTGATAAGGCAAAGAACGACTCGACGCCCTATAAGGATAGAGGAAAAGCGAAGCAAATAGAAGAAGAAGAGGTGTTTTACAGTTTTGTACAGCTTGAACAGCTTCTTCATTAGATGGGAGGTTATTTTCTAGTACCTCTTCCGTACTTTAGTAGACAAGCGGAATAGACAGTAGTCAAAGAGTAAAAGCTGTAGCTCATTTTCTTTGGAAGAATTGTTTTGAAACGGCATATTTTCCTGCAAAAATAAGTTACTTTATAACATCGTCTTTTTACAAGACTAGAATTTATCTTTATGCAGCTGATATTTTATATTAAGAAATAGACAATAAGCAGAAGGTGTAAAATCTGGCAAAGGTGTTGTAGAACAACTCTTGTGAACTGGCGTAGTATCCTGCAAAAATTGACAGATCTTCACAATTTTCGTTATGTTGTTTTTTGCTTTGGGCGCTGTCCATTGGATGAGAACTAATATTCTTATAGCTGCTCCTAACTTTAAGAAGTAGTCGATAGACAGAGGGTGTAAAATCTGGCAAATGTGTTGTAAAACAACTCCTGCCAATTAGCACACTGTCGTTCAAAAATTCAAACCTTTTGGCAATGTTTGTCATATTGCCATTATGTTTCATAGACCAAGAGCCCATAACACCCGAATTACTAGTCATAGCGGCAAGCTCGGTAGGTAGTAAACCTTTTTATATTGCCCAAGTAGGTGTCAAAAACGCAAGTATGGCAGCCGAACTGCGGTTACAAATATTAACGGCGGCTTTGGAAAATTGTTAATAATAGCTATTTAACTAACAAGGAATGTAAGGCCTTATTAACATTTGAGGTAGGCAAGTGCAAGCCAAGACGAAGTCGCGGCTTATTGCCTGCCGAAAATGTTAATAGACGATACATTCCGAGTTATCTTATTATATTTTTGCCGCTGCTTATCAAATTTTCCTAGAATTTTGAAAAAATCGTTTGGTTTGTCACCTGCCACCAGGATTAGTTTTCGTGAGTCGTGTTACCTGTGAGTGTCACATGTCACATAAACACTTGCAATTTATTAAAAAAACGTCTAAATCTGCATCTTGCTTTGCTAATTTTATTATCCTGGGAGCTTAATAATAATATTAAGTTCCGTTGCCAAGAAAAAGCAGCAAACAAATATAATCACCGACTTTTCACGTTTTGTTACTAAGGCTGTATCACTGACTTACATGATCAGCAGCGGGAAAATAATATTAAACGTGTCGCTTTAAGGAAGCATTAAAGATGTTCCTATCTGAAGGTGATCGTCATTCTCTATAGCTTTAACTGACTTCTGCAATAGTAAAACGTATTACTTTTCGTTTTATATAGCATCAAGTGTTACGCAAATTTTTGATTATATGTATTGCATATGTACAGGATATAGAAATCTAAATCGAACGGAAATTTACGCCACAAGAACTCCGCAATTCACCATTCCGTCGTTACAGGAATGCAGTTTTTTCAACTGCAAAACGTGTGATATTGCGAAATAACGTAAACAGAAGTTTGGGGGGTGCATCTATAATTTTTCCACTGAATATGCACCCGCACGTGCCCGATTTTCAAAACACGCATTGGTATTACGTCACAGATTCCCAAGAAATATGCAACACGTTATGCAGCAATATCATTAAACGTTTGGTTGCAAAATTCCAATTCTCACATTTCAGTGCGTGCGTTTAACTTCGTCAACTCTAATAACAAGGCACGAAGCGCTGCGGCCGCAGATAGCGACAAAAAAGTGCCAGCGTCCATTTTAAAACTCGCCGAGAAAATACGTCAGAGGAGGTGAAGTAAATTTATCTCCTGAATCGCAACAGAAGGACAAATGTATGCAGATGCAATGCGTTGCGTACCACCTACGTACTACATGTAGTACAGCGGCTCTCGACGTTCCCAGAATTCTATTCAGACTCTTAAAAGTGCTAATGGTACGGTTTTGCACCGAGAATAATGGGAACAACATCTGTTTGCAACTACTTAACAAAAGCGTTTGTGCGCTATTAAAAAATTTAATTGCGGTGGATTCCGGCTAGACTATCAGTTCATTAGTTATGGCGAATGAGATTCGCATTTTAATGTGCTGTAATAACAAAAATAAAATTACATTTTCAGAGAATATATTCAAACTTTAGAATAATATTAATATTTTTATGAAACGGTGGTTTTCATATAAATGTTGAAAGATTTTATTTTGTCTCAACACCTGCATTATTGTTTAATTTGGTTTATATTGATGACATATAGGTTATTCCAACACTAGTAGGACTGTCTAGGGCAGGGGTTCTCAAACTGTTTTCCTCAAGTACCCCTTTACGAAATTCTGCAACATAACTGTACCCATAACTCAATTGAACGAGTAGTTGGTTAGCACCCAAAATGTTAAGAGTCATTCGCAATCCATCAAAATAAAATTGTAAAAATGTTTTCAAGACTTAATATCATTGGGAGTGCAGTTCAAGAGTTGTTTAAATTAGTAAATCGTTTTGTGTCAACAGGGTTAAATATAACTTACATCACACTTAAATTTTTTTTGAAAGTGATAAGTAGTACTATACACTTGGAAGACTGTCAAAGTTGACTCTGTGGGATGTACACAATTTACCAACATCAAAAGGAGTCACAGAGTTATTTAAATTGAAATTTACATCGATTAAATTAAAATTAAATTATTTCACTCTGTAATATTTTTCTATTGACAGTCATTTGTACTCTGTCAAAATAAAATTTGTAAAGTGCTCAAGACTTAATAACATTTGAGGTATAAGATGTCTTGTAATTTGTCGTCAGAATTTCCTTTAAAATATAACTAATATACGAAACAGGTTTTCTTATTTGGTCTATAAATTGTATTATCTTAACAATAGTATATTAAAATACAAGTTGCAGAAGGCATCTATTCAAGCACAAATTTGAAATTTCGAAATGAGCCGCATAGCGGCTAGTTGAGGAACAAATGAGGGCTTGAAGGACCTTCTGCAACGAGTGCTTTATACTATTTTGCCGCTTTATACCATTTTATAAATTAAAAAATAAAAATGTTTTCTATTTTGCGCTTAAAATAACTCCATTCTAGATCCCAAATGACGTCATTTTATAGCGACTTATTCTAACACTCAAATGACGTCATCTGGGTGCTAGAATTGACTTATTCTAAACGCAAAATAGAAAATAACATTTCCTAACAACTGGTTAGGCAACGCATTTAAAATGTTCATGATCTCTAAAGCTAAGTATTAATTTTATTTGTTTTTTTTTGTTATGGACAAGGTCTAGGCATAAGGAGTAAAACCATCCATCCTTCAAATTTATAAATAATTTTGAAAATTGGGAGTTATCTGTAAAAATGATGAGCTTGTTGGATGTGTTGCCTGCCTAGTTATTTCACGATAAAATAGGCAACCTGTATATTCAAAATAGCCCTTCTTTAACTATTGTTTGTAAGTTTTTTTTAACCCACTGCAATTAAAGCTTTTACGCAGGAATCAAATAATTTTTGGAAATCAATTTTATAAATCTTTCTCAAAATATAAGATTTTTTTATTTTTGTTTAAACTTAGCATACTTCTGTATCAGCAGTACTCAATACTTTTCGATTTATCTCACAGCTAGAACACTAGAAGGATTTCTCTCCTTAGGCATCACACGAAAACGTTCAATCTTTAACGTTTCCATAACTGCTCTAGTATAATGGTAGGTATGTGGCTTTGTCTGGCCAGAATATTATATCCTCTGTTTTGTAATATTTTGTTTGTAAGTGGAATTAATCTCGTTCTAATGCACTCTTTTAATTAAATGCCACTATTCATAACACCGACACAGACGAATGAATCTGAACCGCTTCCATTACTGGTTAGAGCCCGCCACACTAAATACTTTTTTGGAAATTGTTTCTTCAACTTAACTTTAATTTGTTGTTTACAGACTGCTTTTAATCAGGACACCTGAGCTGGATCATTCACAAAATAAGACTCGTCATCCATTACTATAATCCTTACCACATTTTGTCCTTAGTTATAGCAGTTATACCATAAATTTATATTTTTTTTATATGTAACGCACAGTTGGCTCTAGCATCAAAAGAAATACATTGTTTTATTACTCCAAGGATATATATTGCAATGGTTTTGTGCTCTCTACAGTTCTGCTTGCCAATTGACCTAGAATGCATTAAAAATCAAACCGAGGCACAATTATTTTAATTAGTGCAAGCTTAGCTTACTTTTATTGAGATAAATGCACTGATGCATGCAGCTGAGTATCATAAATTGAGGCAAAGGTAACATGAAAAGCTAGTTCAAAAGGGTTACGTTCTTGGGCTCAGATTTGACGAGGTTTTGGAAATGCGAATGCAGTTGGATCGTATCTGACAATGGTAGCGTTAACGTTTGCAGTATTATGTTTGTTATGTACGAAGTGGTTTGCACAAGTACAAAGTTATGAGCATTAATAGTGGTCAGAAAGCTAGGACCAGAATGGCAAAGTAACTGAAGGGTATAGCAATGCAGTACGAGGATTAGAAACGTTACAAGAAGCAACCGACAAGAAATGTTGCAAAAGAGCAACCTATGATTAGCAAAGAAATAGAACGAAGGACATTATTAAGTGCAAGTAGTAATGCGGCTCCTTAACTAGAGCAACCTGTCAATCAAACGATTAATTCCGCGAATTAAATCCGCGGTTTGACCTAATTAATTCCGGGGTTTGACCCAATTCATTTCGCGGATTGCTCTAATTAATTTTGATAAGTGCTACTGATTAAATTATGCATTAGCTACTGATTAAATTACGCGGCGGCCATTTTTAATTTGCTTCCGGAATTACGCGGCTGCCATTTTTAATTTCAATTTTCGCGCAAATTTTTGAATTTGAAATCTATCTTTCAGATTTTTTCTAAGTTTAATTTTTTGAAATTAAACTTCCCGGGGTCGGCCATCTTGGTTTTCTGGGCGCGCACTTCTCTCGACTGCCATTTTCATTTCAATTTTCGCGCAAATTTTTGAATTTGAAATCTATTTTTCTATGTTCCATTTTTGAATTTAAACTTCCCGGGGATCGGCCATCTTGGTTTTCTGCGCGTGCTCTTCTCTCGCTCACATTTATTTAATTTAAAAAAGCTTTTTGCGGTGGCCCCAAGTCGGTTTTGAACCCTCTACGTTCGTGTTTATATTTGGGTTGCATCGGTGTACGCCTCTAGACCAACGCAGCGCCTTGGATTTTAAGGTTTGAGCAGAATGCCACTTCACTCTTGTGTTGTCACGCTTCCATATTTTTAAACTAAATATTTCTTGAAAAATATAATTTATAAGAGCGGAGTTGCACGTCTATAGTTTGTAACACTTGGTTGTACTGCATACATTTATCGTCATCAGTTAATTTAGACTTTAAAACTTTTTGCATTTCGTCATCAAGCTGTGATAATATATTTTTCTCCGTATTCTCACCAGACTTAAGGCGATGGACAAATTCCGGCGAAACAACCAACATTTTCTGCGCTTGGTTCATTTTAGTCGAAAAAGGAGCTCAGCCGTTTGTTCTGGTAGAGCCGTCGTGAATAAACTAACTTAAAATCAAGACTTTCATAATAAATATATAAAAAAATACCGCAGGTGTGGGAATCGAACCCACATTCTCACTCGGCTCCTTAACCATTCGGCTAACCTGCCATTCTGTATAAACGAACACTTTCTGCATAATTAAGAAAGAAAACATCTAGTTTAAGAGCATTATATTTGCAATTTCATACAATATTTGATATAAATTAAATCATGTAACAGTTTTGATCGATACAATGACGCAATTTCAGACGCTTTACTTATAAAATAAAAGCCAAACATGACAATAACGATACGTTCAACTTGTGGATTCCGGCAGTTGCCCCTACAACAAATATGAATACTGACGACGAATTTTATTTAACTTTGTTGAGTAATAGTTTCATGAACCAGTTTTGATCGATATAATGACACAATTTCAGACGCTTTACTTATAAAATAAAAGCCAAATCCGACTTGGGGCCGGCGCAAAAAGTTTTTTTTATTTATAAATTAAATAAATGCGAGCGAGAGAGAACAGCTGCGATGAGTGAGACGGAAGACTTCGGCGTGACGTAATCAAATCCAAAAATGGCCGCCGTGGATTTCGCGATTTAAAATAATTATTCACATGTGGTTAATTATCATATGTGTAAAATCAAATTTCTGTAATTAAAAGTAGGTAATTATTGCGGACCAAATTTAAAAAGCGCTGCCCGTCAAATTTTTAATAGAATAAAAGCTATCCGAACAGGGGTATTTCGGGAATATATTAAACTCAAATTTGTAACTCGTTTTATATTTACGATCTGAATTTGCCTCTTGTCGCCGACAAGTCAGGGCCTGTTGGGCCGAATGATAAAAAATAAAATAATTAATTCCATCAACACCACTTCCAAAACCAGTTTTTTATAATTATTATCAAACTTTTAAAACTATAGACGTGCAACTCCGCTCTTATAAATTATATTTTTCAAGAAATATTTAGTTTAAAAATATGGAAGCGTGACGACACAAGAGTAAAGTGGAATTCTGCTTAAACCTTAAAATCCAAGGCGCTTCGTTGGTCTAGAGGCGTACACCGATGCAACCCAAATATAAACACGAACGTAGGGGGTTCAAAACCGACTTGGGGCCACCGCAAAAAGCTTTTTTAAATTAAATAAATGTGAGCGAGAGAAGAACACGCGCAGAAAACCAAGATGGCCGATCCCCGGAAAGTTTAAATTCAAAAATGGAACATAGAAAAATAGATTTCAAATTCAAAAATTTGCGCGAAAATTGAAATGAAAATGGCAGCCGAGAGAAGAGCGAGCGCAGAAGACCAAGATGGTCGACCCCGGGAAGTTTAAATTCAAAAAATGAAACTTAGAAAAAATCTGAAAGATAGATTTCAAATTCACAAATTTGCGATTGACAGGTTGCTCTAGTTTAGGAGGCGCATTGCTACTAGTGCATAATAAACTACAGAACATAACAGTGAGGTTAAAAACACAGTGAAAGAGCGGAGTATTAAGTGTAGTGCATTATAACCTAAGAATAACATTTATTTAACCTGTAAGAATTAAAGATGTTATCAAACCCTTATTCTACAAGTTAATTTTAAGTATCAAACCCTATTTCCTTTAAACAATTGTGGTGATATGTTGCTGAGATACCATACCTTCATTTGTTTAACAAGCACAAAGAAAGCTTTGAAATTGTCCAAGCTGTTAACATTGCTCTACGTTAGCTCCCAGAAAAGTTTGATTTTGTTAATAAAAACACATTCATTTAGTACAAGTGTTGATTTTATTTTATCACAAAAGTGTCGGGCACAATTGGAACCAGTTTGCCAGTCTTAAAGTGTTGTAATTTGTATTTATTCGTCTTCAACAAAATCCAGACAGGTGGGCTGCGTTAGAGATTCGATACCGTCTGCAGCAGCTAGTTAGAGCCAAGTTTGGTGCCTTCAACACCTAGAGGAGGCCTCTGCGCAGAACTTTATGCAGAAATGAGAGTCGCCAGGCCAGCGGCAGCTAAGAGAACGCTTTGGCGTCCCCTGAGATGTGCGATCAGCATAGGAGGGATCTGCAAACCAGGTATTTTTCGCAGTTTTCATCGTCCAAAGCCATTTTATTTCGCTGGGTCCTGCAAGGTTGGAGTTTCCACTACGTATTTCCGCAGCTCCTGTTTATCCAGTGCATCCCAGAACCCAGATATCGACGAGGCGTCATTAGAAATTGTAGGAATTTAAAGGCAAATTGTCCATTCGTTTGGAAGCTAAAACAATTGATGTTGGCGTCACTTATACGCCACGCTAGAACAAAATCCGTTAGTACTGTTGCTATAGATACGAGAATAATTATTGCTTACCTGAGGTATTTTGCTGATTTAAATTAATTACTACTATTTATACGAGTGCATACCGCTCTGTGTTTCATGTCAATTTTTGAGGTTTGCTACTTCAGATTTAGTTTTGGTGCGTTGACAAATAGCACCCGAGTTAAATTGGAGCTACTAAAAATTAGTTTGCACTACCTAGTATTTCTAATTTTACGAACACCCTTGAGACAGAGTATTTATGTTCACCGGCGCAGCCAAATATTATTGAATATAGCCAAAATAAAATAGGGGCACTAAATCATTCACTTTTGCATTAAAATACTTTTTAATAAGCCTAAGATCGTGCACAGGCAGCACTATTCTTATTCAAAACATAAAATTTACTTTCTCTATATCATAGTAATATACCGGGTGCTGACTTGCGACACGCACCTAGGAATTTGCATAGTAAATTCTTTATGTTCAATTATTTGCTCCCCTAATTATTTTAGATCTAAAGTGCAAATACATTTTTGTAGAGAAAAAGTCTGGTGTGATACACGCACACAACTTCCTTTTGCAGTGATCTTATAATTAGCAAAAATTTGATTTTAAAGTTTTAAGCATTTGTAAAAAATTTTCAAAAATTACAAATTCTGCAAAAACGGTACAAAATAGAGCGTTAGTTAAAGAGACAATTTTTTTCTAGAATTTTAAGCTGAATTCAATGATGTAATAGGATACCGGGTGTTCTATTTAAAATAGGAGTTAATAAAAAAAAATAGAAAAAAACAAAAGAACCCCATTTTAGAAGTATTCAACTGGAAAATTACCTACTTCATATCAATACACATTCAAAGTGTAGTAAAAATATATTATTTTAAAAAAATCGTTAGAGCCGTTTTTGAAAAAATCGAAAAAAACTGAAAAATCACAAGAGTAAACACCTACTTCCAGTTATGCGATTTTCTTCAAAAGCTTGCTGTCGCATCTACATAGTACACAAAACTTATGTATGAAGTTTCAACGCCATACCTCTTTTAGTTTTTGAGATATTCTGTTCACAGACAGACAGATACACAGACAGACACACAGAGAACAAACCAATAAAAAAAATATGTTTTTTGGGTTCAGGGGACTCTAAAACGTGAAGACCTGTTAAAAACCCAATTTAGAATTTTTGGGGTGAATCCAATACTTCTTTTATTGTAAAAGGAAGTAAAAATACTGCATCCATTCATACTGTTGCTATCAATTTTTTATTTTGCGGAACCGAAGGAATGCAAAAAATCAAACTAGCATTTTTTTCAAAAATCAGTGATGCCATGGAATTATTGAAACAAGCCAATGCCAACGCAAGTGCGTGTCCAATCACTGCCGTCAAAAGATTGAACGTATTGTCGTTTTTCTCGTTTTGGTGTAAATTATGAACCTCATTATTGCACCTACAATTATTCAATAACGTGCCTGTAGTTTTAAACTTAATGTATCAGCCGATTAATAGTTGTACTGTTTACGGGATTTGCTGATACGGATATTTTACAAGAAACAAAGAGCTTACTTAGCTAACGTCAATTATAAAACCATTTTTGTTATGGACAAAGTCCAGGTACCTTAAAGACATTAAACAGAGCATAATTAGTAATGAATTATTACAAACGTCAAACATCAATGACAAACAAACAAACACATATTATTGCTCCGCACGCACGTTCCTTGGCATTGGCTTGTTTCAATAATTTGTTAAGCCATTTTGCAGCCTTCAGCAATCAAGTTGATCATTTAAGCTTTCAGTGCTGCCTGTTTGTGGTTCAAATCTGATGCCAGAATTTTTAATTTCGAATCACAAATACTCACAAATACCATCTCATTTCTTTCCCATTTGAGTTCGAACACCCTGTATGTAGGCGTAGCTGTCTCGTTTTAGCCATTTTAGGCCACCCTTTATAAAACACTTTTTCTTTAAACGCGGGTAAAACTGGTTTGAGCCGGCGAAGACTCCGCTTCGCGATTGGTTATTGCTCCGCTTGGAGTCGCGTGGCGTCATGTGGTTGCTTGCAGACATGGGTTCCAACAGGGCCGTTGAGAGGAACACAAGTCGCGCGAGTGTGCTTGGTGTGGTGTGTACCGTTGTTGCGTGGGTATGATGGGCATTCCGAGCGCCCAGTTCTGTTTCTTCAAGTAAAGGGCTGTTCCCCTTTAACCCGACAACTCGGGAATTCATTCCTGCAGGACGTTTGGGCCTCCCTTTTGTTCCCGGTCTGATGTGAGAGACGCATTCCAATCGACGCCATTGTAAGGCGGAATTCTGCCTATTATCCTCACGTACCGCCCCCGCTTCTACCTATGTGCCACAGTCGGACACAAGCCACCAGCTGACCGCACGCCACCCTCAAGGACCATCAACGAAACAAGGTATCTGTGTAAACAACTGTATAACCTATTATCTGTCATTCATGCGAATCGAGTTTGTTCTTGTGAGTGTGCGTTGGAGTTTTTGTGCATTCGCGGCCACTACTGTGACCTGAGGCCAGGCTACCCTTGCGACGCTGTATTTGCTGTCACTTAAAGTGCCTTGGTCGCCTTCGCTCATGATCGATGCGCTTGTTGTGAAGTAATGTACCTCGATGGCACTTCCTTGTAATTGATCTTTTATATTTAAATTAACGGACCGACACCGGCCGGTTACATGTGTGTGTATTAACCAGATTTCTTTTGCTGTATGTGTATTAGTATTAGCGCGCCCTTCAACTGGGGCCATAACTTAAGGCCTAGAATAATTTCGGCGGTGTGATTATTGCCCGTTTGTAAAGTCAACCAATAAACGAACATCTGATTAAGGGACTTATTATTGTTAATAATACGAAAATCGTTGTCGTGAACCATTTTAAATATTAATAAAACTAAAGGTTTTGTCTTGATCCACATATATTATATATTATATATTATTATTGTGTTCGACCTGTGCATGCTCTTTTCAGGTTAAGCCTTTCAGTGTGAAGATCGATGTACGACGGATCTTGAGCGTTGGGGCGTGCAGGTAGGTCTGGTGACGTCGCCGCCGTGGCCACAAGTACCCGAAATCGTAATTTAAGTATTTTCTGTTCCGAAATTGTAGCCCACGCTTGACAGCTCTCGAGTACCTTTCTGACGGAGTACCCTGTGTACTTCTCGTCCCGCCTAACCGCCCAGGCCCGGTTATTCGGGTACATCCCTAAGACAGGCTTGGTGGCGCCCTTTTATTTTGACTTACCCTGTATATGTCATACCACACTTGCCCAGTGACGTACCGTTTGAACCACGCCCAACTCCCTGAGCGCTTCAGCCGACGCCTTTAGCCTGTTTTAACGAATCTCAGGGCGAGCGTGACATCTTTTCCCGGACTTAACCAGTCGTGCGATACTCACCTCGCGTGGGTGTCGTTGAGTCGTTTTGATACCGTAACAAATTCCATGGCATAACTGATTTTTGTAAAAATGCTAGTTTGATTTTTTGCATTCCTTCGGTTCCGGAAAATGAAAAATTGATAGCAACAGTATGAATGGATGCAGTATCTTTTTCTCTACAAAAATATATTTACAATTTAGCTCTAAAATAATTAGATGAGCAAATAATTTAATATAAAGAATTTACTATGCAAATTCCTATGGATCGTCCCGCAAGTCAGCACCCAGTATATCATACAGGGTCGAATTGTTTATTTTCACTATATTATAGCAAAAACACAATTTTCAAAATACATTTCAATATTTTATCGTTTTTTTTTTGTAGAAGTCTTGTGTCACTTAGAATATATCTGACTATTCAACACTATAACATATAAGCCAATCACATTGCAAATATTTGCTTTTTTTAACCAATAACAGCAGTATATCACTGAATATTGGGCACCATGCAAAATATTCACAAAACAATGTAGGTACTCAAAAAATAAATAGCCTTGTTGCGAAGTATTGCTTAGAAACAATGTTCTGTCCTTAGTGATATCGCTAGGTTACGTAACACTAAACCCCAACAGCCTGTGTGGCTTGTTTTAAACAATTTTATTTGTTTCTCACTTGTAAACATCAGTTTATCAAGTCAATGTATTCAGCTTGAAAATGTGTCATAACTTGCTAGCCAGTAAATTTTTTACTGGCTAGCCAGTTATATTTTACAAGCGTGCTCATAGATAAATGATAGCGTGCAAAGCCAGAGTTGTCTTCCTTAGTATGTGTCATATTGATAAATTTAGTTGCTTGTCAGTTTGACCTTTTGAATAAATGATAAATTTCTAGTTATTTACAAGTGAGGAACAAATAAAACATTCAACAATACACGCCAGGTAACCATTTTTACTGGCTCAAGGATATGACAGGCTCGCCTAACGGCTCGCCAGTCATCCCAATCCTATCGCCAGTAAAACCTGTTTTACCTGGCTTGTAATGTTAAATACTATAAAATGCTGTGTTTTGGAAGTATTCCGCTGAATTTAATTGAGAATGAATAATTATATTAATTGTTGGATTATTTTTCAATAAAGTTAATCGTTCAGTATTAATATTGTTAAATACAAATACCACTCGAAGTGGATATATATTTTTTTAAATATTTTGCCATTTCCATAGAAATTATTGCAAATTTCACTCAACAAAATCACATTTAAATGTCACTCGCCTTCGGCTCGTGACATTTTTGATGTGATTTTGTATTGTGAAATTTAAACGCAATAATTTACATGGAAAAGACAAAATATTTGTCAAAAATATATCCACTGCTTGTGGTATTACCCTTGATTATTTCCTTCATATCCATAATAATGCGTAATCACTATAGTTTCTGTCAGTTTAACAATGACAAAAATGTAAACGTCAAAATTTAATCGCTTGTGCATAATTTTAACATGATTATTATAGGTGCTTCATCAACTGAATTTTATCTATTTATTCAGGAAATAATCACTCCCAACATCCCGCGTGCATGTAAACTAACCTGAATAACTTTTGACGATTTTCTGTCAGAATGTTTGCTCTGAAGAAATTTATCTCGTAAATTTTCCGCCCCAAAATCCCTTGTGGAACGTACTCGGGGTTCTTGTTGAGCGACAAATTTCTTAGCAAAACATTCTGACAAAAAACGTCAGAATTTAATCGGTTATTTTAATGCACTTGGGATATTACTGTTGATTATTTCCTTTATATCCGTAATAATACGCAATAACCATCGTTTTTGTCAGCTTAATAGTGACTAAAATTCAAACCTCAAAATTTAACCGCGGTTAAAAACGTGTCAAAATTTAATCGCTTTTGAATAATTTTAACATGATAATTAAATGTGCTTTACCAATTGAATTTTATCCATTTATTTAAAAAATAATCACGCCGAACATTCCGCGTGCATGTAAACTAGCCTGAATATTTTGACGATTCTCTGTCAGAATGTTTTGCTCGGAAAAAAAATATATCTCGTAGTTTTTGCGTCCCAAAATCCCTTGTGCTCGATTCTTGTTGAGCGGCAAAATTTACTTGACAAATTTCTTAGCAAACCATTCTGACAGAAAAAGTCAAAATATAATCGGCTGTTTGAATGCACTGGGGATATTACTGTTGATTAAAAATCTGTCATTACGTTGTTACAATACTTTATATTTAATTGACAGCATTAATAATATTTGATTATTTATTAAGGGTATGGAATGGCATATGAAAATAAAGAAAGGTTTGCTACGTTAAAATGTTTTATTCAGAGTAATAATAATTCTGAGGCGGCAAAACCTATTTTAATCGTTACTCGGAAAGACAACAATCTAATCAATCTCTTTTTGGAACATTAAAAGAACGCTCATTCATTGTGGGACATTCAACAAATCAAGAATAAAGAATTATAATATTGAAGATGCTGCTATACAAACTACACGATAATTTAAAAAGAATATATAGTAGTTGGCGCAACAAGTTCTGAAAGAACATCTTTACTGGACGCGTAGGAAAATTTTAGGTCGATCCCGAAGGCAAGGCCTGAAAGCCTACAAGTCATGTAAAGGGTATTTCCGGATGATTTACGTACATTTTTTAGGCACCTGCGTATCTTCCTAATTATACTTCTGTAAAAATCTAGAGATATTTGTAGTTGATTTCCTTAGTAACCACAGTCAATAAATGTTGCCAACCAATCAATGTCATTGATCTCTTTAGTAACCATAGTACAAAAATATTGCAAACCAATCAAAATGCCAATTATGCAAAATCGTCCAGTAAAGAAGTACTTTTCAGTCTTAAAATTGAATAGTGATGAATGATTCTCAGGACGGTTGCCTAAAAACTATTTGCATTCAAACACTCCGAATTGCGTTATAAATATGAATATTAGAAATGGAATAAACACATTCCATAACATGTTGTTTTAGTTCGTTCATATCATTATTAGTATTTTTATATAAATTGTTTTTAATGTGTCCCCAAAAGAAGAAATCTAGTGGCGTTAAATCCATCGAACGTGGTGGCCACCTTACTGGTTGGTTCCTATCCAATTGTCTTCAAAATTTACAGTTAAAAATTTTGAGACGATTGTAGTATTATGAGGTTGTGCACCATATTGCTGAAAATATATTTGTCGTGTCTTATTCATCGGCAATTCATATAAAATATCCTCGATTACGTGTTGGTTTACAATTTCACAATAGCGTTGGCTATTCAGTTTTCTTCATAAATTCGGTAAGCCAAAATGCAATTGCCAAATAGGGTACACCAAACACTAAATCCGAAGCGTTCCTGATTTTGATCACTGGTGGGGATTAACATCGGACCACCAGTGCTCATTTGTCGGTTGAAAATCCCGGCACTGTTAATATATTGTTACGTTTTTAACGTTCGGGCTATTTAAAAATTATTCACTGCTTCTTGTATTAAACATTTATTTACAACTATTAACTATTATTATTTACAAACACACGAATTAACAATACAGAACACAAATTACTTAAACTACGAACTATAGGCACTATTTCTAACAACGATACGCTAACTATTTATTTATTCACAACTTAAACATTAAGGATTATCTGGTTATTTATCTGTTATTTATTTCACTATGGTTGGTTTGTATCACGCGCGCTTCATAGTCGGATAAGAACTGCCTGTCGATTCCTGCTGACACGTATTTATAACACTAATGAGTCATTCTCGGACAATCGAGGCTTTACTCGCTTTTCTGGCACATGCATGACGCATATTCGCGAGTGTTTGACCACGAGCGAGTTCCCGAAAGCTCCGGAACAATGACTCATTCGTCCCAAGGCTGTCTGTCGGCGGCGGTGGCTTGCAGCTGCCTAAGGGCAAGGTCGTTACAATATGTTTCATCCGTCCAAATGATATTTTTCAAGAATAATGGATCTTGCTCAATCTGTTGAACGTACCAATTGCAAAAGTCTAGGCGTCGTTCAGGATCGTTTGGTTGTTTTCTTATTTTACATTTTTCAAAACTGATAATGCTCGGCTTGGTGATGTACCAGACTCCGTCTCGATTTGACGGCTTGAAATCGAAGGATTTGCAACTGCCATTCGAATAGCATGGAGGGTAACATCCTCAGTATTTTCAACATTATCATTTTTTGTTCTTGCTTTGTTAAATGTCCCATAATAAATGACATTTTCTTTCAATCTTTCAAACTTAGATTTATTAGGTTGCCTTCTTTTTCGGATAACCCTTAAAATACGTTTTACTTGCAGCTTCAGAATTATTATTCCTCTGAATGAAACATTCTAATATATCAAACTTTTCGTTGTTTTCATATGCCATTTTGCACTTTTAAGGTAAAAATTGTGTTTTTGCTATAATGTTGTGAAAACAAACTATTCCACCCTGCATGATATACGGTTAGTCCAGGATTGATGTTACAAGGGGTGCAATGGACTAAACATTTTTGAATTTTATTTTAAGATTGTGCTATTAGGTTCTGCTTGGTCTGAAGAGAATTTTAAGAATATTTTCAGTTCTTGAAAAATCAAGTATATAATTGGAATGGGAAAAAATTGTCTTTCTTTTGATGCCAGAGCCAAATTATACGTTCCATATATAAAAAAATACAACTTTATGCTATAAATCGAATTTCGAAAATATTTTTGAAAAATTAATTACGCCACTGCATTATTATCAAAAAAGTGTCTCAAGAACATACAAATGATTTTTTTCTATTTTTATAAATAAGCTAGATATAGCCATAGAATGGCCAATTTCGAATTTGACCATTAATTTATTTTAGAGACATCGAAAGTGAGGGATCCATTTTTCTATATTTTCTATACTTAGTGACCGAGATTCCCTATGAAAATCGTACGACACTCATTAATGACCAATAGAAAAATTAGTTCACGAGCCGTAACCAAGACAACAACAAAATTTCTTGGAAATTTTTTGTAGGTAGACATTACTTCTTTTTAGGGTTTGTGTCGTTACGATTTTCTTACCGAATCTGCATTCGAGTATTAATTCATATCCGTAAATAATTTTTCGTGCATTCCAACAACGTCCTAATTTTCCCTCGCGTCCCGCTCGGGCAAATTAATACGACGTTGTTGCAACGCACTCAAAAAATTTCCGGAAAGAATTAATGCTCTTATGAGATTATATATGAAAATCGTACGACACTCATTAATGAACAATAGAAAAATTAGTTCACGAGCCGTAACCAAGACAACAACAAAATTTCTTGAAATTTTTTGTAGGTAACTGAGGGTTTGTGTCGTTACGATTTTCTTACCGAATCTGCATTCGAGCATTAATTCATATCCGGAAATTATTTTTCGTGCATTCCAACAACGTCCTAATCTGCCCTCGCGTCCCGCTCGGGCAAATTAATACGACGTTGTTGGAACGCACTCAAAAAAATTTCGGGAAAGAATTAATGCTCTTGTTAGATTATATGTGAAAACATGGAAATTTGGCCACTGTGTACGTATATGGGTGTTACATATTTAATATTTTGAAACACGTTTTTGGATTTTTCTTTAAAAAAAAATCAGTCAGTGTAATTTTCTCATATTTTTACTTAAATTTATTATGTACTGTTTTGCGTCATAGTTTTATAAAAGATTGCGGTCACTACTACTTAACGTAATGGTAACAAGTAACTTGTATGTTAATTTTCAGTTTGTAGTTATTTTGCAAATGGCTGCTGTTAGTTATACGACGCGAACTTGTTTTATATTAATTGACAGTTTTATACTGAACTTGGATCCTATTATGCAGTATCAATTTTGTCGTATTGATTGGTTAGTAACTAAATGTTCTGTACATTGTTAAAAATATTGATATTCATGGTCTGCTAAGAATCACTAATGTAGGGAATGGAGTATAACACCTTAAGCGTGCATTTTTACTGATGCTTATTTGGTTCTCTCTGCCTATTTTGATAAGTACATTCCGCTAGGCTATGTGGTACCAAATTTTAGATAGATTAAGTAATTAATTTCTAAATTATCACAAAGCTAGATGGGCACACTCGAATGTCGAGTAGCTGCAGTAAAGACGGCTGGGTTCTAATACAACATAGTAAATCAATTAAAATCGAACTCGCGCTCCTTAGATCACTAGTCAGAATGCTTACCACTGAGCTACCAGCCCCGGCTACAATAATCGTAATCTTATAACACTATTACAATATAAATTTTTTGCTTCTATTGCTTGTTATAAAATAATTATTAATGTAATATTCACTCCATTTGTAGTTACTAATTACACATTACGTAAAAAGTCCATGTTTAAGTAGAGGCGAATTAAGTTTACCCGGCTTCGTATTCCAAAAATTTTTAACACCAGCTTCCTCTCCGCCTTCTATAAACCTCACTTTTCTAAAATAAAGTTAATAAAATAATAATTTCTAAAACCATATTTACTTAATCAGTTTCTACAGTTATACATGACAGTAACAAAACTCAAAAGTACTATAACACCATTTTTGTAAAACACGGCAACAAACTTTCTAAAATGTGTACTTTTGTGATCTTTTGCAGATGTGCTGGCCAGTCCTGACTTTGATTGTATTATCATTGGCCAAAATAACAATAATTGTATTTGCGGAATTTTTTGCATTTATTAGCGTAAGTTGTTTATAAACATTATTTGCTTTGCGTACCTAGTTTATTAATAAGTTTCTTTGTTAGATAAATAGGTAGCACACTTAAGGCAGCACATCTTAACAGCCGATTCATAGTTCAAAAAATGTTTAATTTAAAATATGTTATCTTTGAAAAAAATTTAGATATTATTGCAGTGCTTGAAACTTGGTTGTCATCTATTGTACCTAACGACATGATATCGATTAATGGTTACAAAATTATACGTAAAGATATGCCCTTAAAAGGTGGTGGTGTATGCATTTACGTGATACTTTTTTTAAGTATGAAATTATTCCTACGGATGATTTAATTGAGCAGTTATGCTGGAGTTTAATATTTTAACAATAATAAAGTCGTATGTGGAGTAGCTTACAAACCACCATGTACTGATTATAAATCATTCTGTGAATCTATTGAAATTTCTATTTCATTAACATTGATTTGCTCAAAATTGACAATACTTCTAGTATATATTTTAACACGACTTGGTCCCGCGGCCTCGTTGGAGGGCGGGCGAGGGCTAACTACTACTAATGGCGACTCTTGTTGATTTGGCCCTGGCAACTCAGTCGGGCAATGTGCAGGAGCACGAGAGAAAGAGAGAGAAAACAAAAAAATGATATTTACACAGGTTTTTTAATTTTTCGAACATATATACAAAAAATGGGCTATTTAGTTGATGACGCCTCGAAGCTTCTGGTGGCGTGGGGTCGTCGTGTTTTGTCCCGGGGCTCTTCCTTTCGTGGGGAGGGGCGTGCGTGCCGGGGGCGGCGGAGGTTTTGGCGCTGGAGGCGACGCTGGGGCTCGGTGTGCGGCCTCGCTGGCTCGTCGGGCCGGCTGGCTGCGGGTTGGGGCGCCTGGGCGATAGTGACGGGCGGCGGCGGTGCGGGCGCTGGAGGCGGCGCTGGGGCTCGGTGTGCGGCCTCGCTGGCTCGTCGGGCCGGATGGCTGCGGGTTGGGGCGCCTGGGCGATGCTAGGGGGCAGTGACTCGGCAGGCGATGACGGCAGAAGTTGGGGGGCGGCCGGTGCGTTGCGGCTGGATCCAACTTCACTTGAGCAATTCGACTAAGTCCCAGGAGCTCGGCGAGCACCGCTGGAGACTAAGTTTGGTTGGATGAATTTTTCCAAGTCCCAGGAGCTCGGCGAGCACCGCTGGCGACTAAGTTTAGTTGGATGAATTTTTCCAAGTCCCAGGAGCTCGGCGAGCACCGCTGGAGACTAAGTGTGGTTGGAGCTGAAGTACTCAGGCTGGCTGGACCGATGGCGGTAGCTGCTGGATACTGGATGCTGCTGTCTGAACTGCTGGTTGGAACTCCGTGCTTTTTTCAAGAAGCCCGGGGTTTTATAAAGGTCTTGGCCGGCTT
>CALNHX010005145.1:0-70491 GCA_940337035.1 Agriotes lineatus
GGTTGAATATTTATGCACCCAGAGCGCCATTTACTCTCATTTTGTTGTGTCTATGCAACTGTACCCAGACAGTTTAGCAAATGAATCCTGGTTATTGACCACTTATTACTGGTATATGTCTTATTTGACCTACCCAGTATATGCTAGTGTAAGCTAGAGGCAGTGCACGAGCACGAAATTTTATTTAAACTGTTATTTAGACTGATTTTGTGATTGTCGCTCTTTTTGTAACTTGTTTAAATAGTATAAATAATTAACCTTAAAGACCATCACCCCGCTTGAAAACAAGTCGCCGAGAGCTTGGAGCCAGTCCGGCTTGTGAATGCTTTTGGTTAAGGAGCGGTACACATGCGTTGTGCAAAACAATGGCCATATTTCATAAATTGTATTCAATGGTTATAGAATGACGATGTTATTAAAACACATTGTCTCGAGTTGTTTATCTAAAATATACATTATAACCATTATTTACATGCAATGTGCTTATTTTTAATAGATAACATATAACAAAAGCATTTTCTATCTAGAATTAGATGATAACATTAAATTGTACTTAGGTAGCTACCAATCTTTATTATACAAACAGTAGAAAATATTCTCGGCAATTATTATAGTACTTTCAAACATTTAAAAAACAATCGTCACATGAGTTCATCGCACAATATACAACTTTTGATTGCATAATTACATTGGACTACTGTATTTTTACTTTTGAATGTATGTCAGTTTATTACTTCGACACGAAGTGTATGAAGTATTGAAATTCCCTCATATCGAAAACCACTCTGAGTCAAATATCTCTAAAATTCGTGCGAACCGACTAATGAACCCACTATATCAAATCTCCGTCTCGGCTGTGCGGATCGTTTGGTGAAGACCCCAGCCCACTAGATTCCTCCCCCGTATTGGGGGCTGCCTAAACGTGCTGTGCGGGGTATGTATGTTCGTATGTGTACACGATTCCGGTCGCCAGAAAGCTTTCTGAAGTCTTGGATCGTTTTCATACAATAGATCCTCCAAAAATGAAGGCAACATCAACTTTTGAGGTATGGTCGTCGGCAAAAAAAATTTGTTAGGGATTTTTTTTTATAAATACTGGTTCATAACATTTCATTGTATTAGCGAAACGGAGTGATGTTGAGTATTCTTGGAAAGCACGGAAGGGCTCTTTTCTAGGGTGGGGGGTACCGTATATTTAGTACTTGATATTGACCTTGATTGTAATCGACATACTTATACACTGTGAGTAAAGCGCATGGCAGAGGTGTCAAGAGAAGAAATTGGAAATTGCTGTTGTAGATCTATGAAAAAGTTTAATAAGACAAGAGCTTCTTTAAACAACGGCTACCATAGTACATTTACATCACCTGGCGACTACTGGCAACATAGTCGGGTTTCTGTAATAAATATTTTACCATTTCTTTGATTTAATTCTTCCTCTCATTAGAAATTCTGAAATAATCTACACTAAACTTTGTTAACTCAACTGGGCCCCTATTTGCGTATGGCTAACACTTGGTTCCTGATTTGCATCTATAAATGGCAATTTCTAAGTCAAGCTAAGAAAAATTACATTGGGTCAAGTTCTTCTCTAAAGCTGTATTAATTTCATTTTGCCATCCTAGAAATATACTACTTGGAATTATGTTTTAAATAATTTCTGATACTAGTACATTTACCAAACGATATGTTTCTTTCTATTCTTTGCGTATCTACAAATTTGGTGAGTTAAATATTACGAGGCATTGGCAAGAATTGTGCAAATTTGGTGAGTAAATGGTAAGGATTGTCAAGCTTTAAAGGTAATAATTCTTTAGAATTGGATTTGGGAAGATCTGTTGTCAGGGTAAAGATGTTACGCTGTAATGGCCCGTTAATTACAATGTTTTATGCATTTTGGCTACATTTGTAGGAACGCTTGGCGTTTTACAGTTGTCAAGGTCGCCGAACCCGTTTTGAACGGCCTTCGGTCGTCCGATGGATTATCAGTTTGTCCTGCATAACTAGGCCAAGTATTATTTAATTGTCTGCGCACACTTACAGCGATGTTTTTTGCTAGTAGATCTCTTCTGTAAGCGTTATATGTACTATCACGGACAAATGTATTTGCCAGACTGGTCTTTGCAAAACTTTTCGATAGATGTCGCTAAAGTGAGGAGTAGCAATGCGTTGCGTTTATAGATTTTAACCAGGTTTCATAGAAACTGGCAAAATTGTAGCAAGTCCTTGAAATTCCTGCAGAGAAATGGCGGAACGTTTGAGTATGTGTTACGTCTCGACATGCTTCGCTGTATAATTCAGATTTTTTTTATTTTATCAAGATAAGTGTAATGTGTATTTTTAAAATCTTTGGAAATGCGTTTAACGGTTTTTTTATTTCACCCTAAAAGGGTAAACTGAAAAGGGGCAAGGGGTATAAATTATTAATTTTTTCGCTGTAGGTCCATATCAGAGTGACATGGGGTCAGAGGGACCTTTCGAAAGTCTACCCCTAAGAGGTGAAAATAGATAAACTGCGTTTTCACAAATTCCTCAACATCTCTTAGACCCGATAAAGCATCGACTTGGTGTTTGGTTGCAAATGTGTCCAATCGAAATGTCTAAAAACGTATTTCAGTATTTTGCCCCAATAAACCGCTAAAAGTGCGAATTTGCATTTGTGGTGAATTATAGAACCCGTTGTATCTACTGTGTTTGTTGAGTTAGAACATTATTTTTATAGTGTGGACGACTTTTTAAAATCCTTAGAGATAGATGTAAAGGTTTTTTAAATATTACCCCTAAAGGGGAAAAAGGAGGAAAACAAACAGGGAGAGAGGCTTAACATTATTGATTTGTTTCCCTTATTTTAGAATAAAATGAGGTAGAAAAGATTTTTCGCAGTCCCACCCACAAGGGATTGAAGAGGATATTCTGCTATAAGCGGCTAAACAACGCGGAGTCGTAGTAATCCTTGGTACCAGAAACTTAAAATTTTCCAAAAAGAGTTACGAAGGGAAATTATAGAAAATTAGTTTTCCAAATTCCACTCCTAAAGGGAAGAAAAGGGGTAAATTTATTTTTCGTGAATTTCCCAATATCTCTAAGGGACAATAATATGTCGATTTGGTTTTTTCGTAGAAAGGTTATCTACATATGTTCATAAAAACGTCATTCAAGATTGTGCACAGATAAACTCCTAAAAGTGCGTACTTTGATTCAGGGGTGAATTATAGAACCTTTCGTCGTAGGTGTTACTTGGGAGGGGCAGGGAGAGCGGTGGTCCTTCCAAAATTTTGACGTTAAGTGCAAATGCAGCCTTCTTTTGCAATGTAGGTTTAACAATTTTGTGGAGTCTTGATTTTCCAATCAATTGCAAACATTTTTAAAAGGCCAGCAGAGCATAAAAAATCAGGTCGATATGCCAAATTTTTCTAAATTAACTTTTACGATAATATGTTAATTAAATAAAAACCGTGTTTCTCTATTAGCCTCATCAGTGTTGAAGCTCCCTTAATATTCAATTTTAGATCCATGTTTTGAAATGTTTTTCTCATTGTTTTGTGTGCTAGAGTAAAATTTAAATTTCATGGCAAAAATAGAAGCTAATGTCATAAAAGTAAGTTGTCAGTGTCAGTTAAAACATAGGTCTTGGATAAGGAGAAAAAGATCTAAATTTATTAATTTTGCATTTTATTCTACATCACTATAATTAGTCAGAATGACATGAATCACTTAAATTGACTTTACAAATACATTGCACACAATTTCATATGTATAAAAAAGCTTTTCTTGGCAATATGCAATATATTCCCGAACTTCTATAAAAAACTTAACGCATAATTGACTCTGATAACTTATTTTTATATTACATAGTTTCTGTTTTTGCCACGCAACTTGAATTTTATTCTCTTACACCTAGAAGTTGGTGCGGCAAGAGCAGAAAACTTTACAAAGCTTTTATTTAACTAACACATCAACAAAAAACGAAAACAAAACAGAAAACACAGCCAGAGTTGAGTATCTTTATACTGCATCTATACTACATACGTATACAGGATTATTCAATTTTAATGCTCACCATTGGGATTTCGAAAACCGTAATAGATACAGGGTTAGTTAAATTGGGCCAAAGTTGCAGATTCTAATGATGAATAATATTCAAAAGAGAAATTGAACATATCCGACTTAGTTTTTGAGTTATGTGCAACAAACGAAAAGTTTAAATATGATGTATTTTTCTTTATGTTCATAATTTTTGAGAGTTTAATCCTAACTTTCTTATTTTAAGTGCACATAAAGAATGGTTATAGGCCTATAGCATTATTACGAAGAAATTACTCCCTTCAATGATAGAAGGTTTTCTACACTTATTTTCATAAACAACCACGATATGTGAGAAAGATTTCATTTAATTTCCGATTAAACAATCACGTCAAACTACAAAAAAAAACATCTTCACATATCTCTCTATCAGAAAAAAGAGGAAAACAATCTTTTCTTAATTGTATAGCCCTGCTTGATGTGCCTTTAAAATAAGACAGTTGTTATCAATATTTTGAAATTTATAAAAACAAATGAAAATCTAAAATCACATTTGAATTCCTCTTTAAAAAGTGTTTCAATAATATGAAGTCAATGTTGTTCTAAGTAACATAATAATCGATGTATAATAGAACCAAAAAAACACATTTTTTTTAATTTTTGAAGATAACTTAAAAACTAAGGCGGGAAGGTCCAATTTTTAAAAATTATTATTCAGCATTAGAATGTGCGACTTTGCCCTAATTTAACCGACCCTGTATCTCTTATCGTTTTCGAAATCCCAATGGTGAGCATCGAAATTGAATAACCCTGTATATAAAATTGAATGTATGTTTGTATGTCCAAAAATCCTGCCCACTTCCAGACGACGCAGATAATTACGTGATATTTTGTACAATTATAGGCTTTAAGGGCCCAATAGAAGAAAACATAAAAATGTCACACTTAACACCGCCTAGGAGTGAAAAATTATAGTACTCATATACAAACTTGCCGCAGTTATAAGTTTTAAGAATCGGATAACCAGAAAATCATTCCCCAACCCCTTAGGCGATAAAAGCTGAAGTAAGGGAGTAAGATTACATTTATTACAGTTTGTAGGTTTTGGGATTTTAATAAGGAAAAACAAATGAACTAGAAATTGCCAAAATCTTCCCTAAACCCCGTGGGATACAAAATTCACTTACGCCACATAAGGAAAATACCTCAATGTTTGTTCTTTAACAAAAACAACATATTCAGTGCGAACAACGAGATTCTCTGCTAGTTGATAGTAAAATTGGAGTTAAACTCAATATTGCTTGTGGTATCAACTTGCAATCCTAATACTCTCTAATGAATGGGCTAAATAGCTTCAACTATGTTAGTTAGAAAGTTCACATTCCAGATACTGCCCTTCGTACTTTGCTTATGCTGTTTTGGTAAGTTTTTTGAAAGCGCAAAATCTTACTTTGGTGTAAAATGTTTTCAGTTGCTTTTACATGTTTAGTTACACTGTTCCAAAGTAGCAGTGACAAAATTCACCATCTAAATCGTTCTACGTTACATAAAAAGTCCAAATACCGGCTATGGATTTGTAACAATACTACCAACATCTATGTTAAACAGTTAAAATGTTTAAAAGCTGTGTTTGGCAACCGCTTAAACTCTTTTGTAGAGCGGGTTGCCTATGCAAAAAATTGTAAGAAGTAGAATGGCAAATACATGTGTCCGCGATAGTACGTAATAAAATTATTAAACATGAAAATATTTTTAATTTACCTACTTTTGAATACTTAGTGGGTACCCTATTTATTACCTGTTTGTATAATTTTAGAATGCTAGGTATTTTTGAAAGCAACCTTTTGATGTGCCTATGGAATTTTTTCATCACACAAAATAATAATTGCCTAAAGCAGTATGTTGTTTTCGATGCCTTTTAGCAGTAGCTATAGAAGTGTAGTGGAACCACGTCCATAAAGCTCTTAAAGGTATTCTATAACAACCTACCATTCTGCAACCCATGTTGGTGTTGTATGGTACTCTAATAGAACCATACTATAAGCACTACAAAACGATGCCTTTACTCTTCATTTTTTGGTTTCGTATGTAAGTGCTATTGGTATTGTATTATTATCGCTACCAAAAGAGTGCTAATATAGTTGCTTTCTACAGGTTATTTTATACTTCCTTTTTCTAATATCTTAGGGTATAGTACTTTTGCCAATTTTAAAGTGACATGCTGTTGGAGTCACAAAACGTATGGCTTTACTATGTTCTGATCTACTTCCATAAGGATGCTTAAGGATATTTCCAACTTTCTCTTCTAATGCTTTGGGAACTACAATGGAACTAATTTGGTTTTGTGGGTAAAGACATTTAAAAATGATCTGATAGGACAAAAATTTGTTTTGCGAACAGAGCATTGACCTTTGTTGGCAATTTTGGGCGGATATAAGAATATTCCGCAGATGGATGCTGTATCCTAAATAAATAAATAAATTAATTAATACATTTATCTACACAAATTTCCGTTACATTACAGGAAACCCATAGAACTCAACTACTTACATTAATTTATAAATACGCGGCTATTTACATGTTTATTTATTTCTACACCCAACTTTCTCCGGTACATTTTATGTGACGACTTCCATATACCGAGGGCGAACTTTATACCCCTTCCCTATTTTGTGATATTCTTGAAACACACTGTATGCCAAATTTATAGACATAAACGCTTCATTGTTATTTTTGGCCATCCGCAAGTTCTATATAGTTTACTACAGACGGAATTCACGTTAAATAAAATTATTTACACGAATTTCGTTTACCAACTAAAAATAAGTTAAATAGCTTATCTAAATCTACTTATATTTGCCCTTAACTATTTCAACATAGTATTGCAGCCACAACTAAATTTATAAAAAAAAATGTCTCGGGGAATAATAGACCTAAACCATTTGGTTTCAGAGAACACGAAAATGACGATGTAGTATCGTCAATGTTTTCATACTCCTTAATAGGCAACGAGCGCCAGAACTCCGCTGGAGCTATTTCTTTTTCAGAGACCATCTTTATGTCATTTGGTCCACGGATAAGCAAATAATTAAAGTTATCAGCATTTGCAACTGGTTGGAAATCGACGCTCGCCACCTCCGGTTTTCCACTTTTAGCAAACGATGTTATTAGATCCACCATTGTATCTTTCACCTTTTCATCCGATTTTGACAGTGTATCAGGATACATTTGATATGCCAGTATTCCATCAGCTCCATGACAAACCCCTTCAAATCCTAGGCAACTAGTATAAGGAAGATCCGCTTTGTATTCGTATTTGTACGAATACGTCGACAATATGGCCACTTTTGCTTGCATTCGGGAAGACTTCTCAAAATCTAGTACAAAATGCCGGTCTCCGAAGAGCTTAATAAATGTCGGAATATCATCGTTTGTTATGTTTTCTTTGCCAAAATAGAACTGCTTAATTTCTTCTGCAACTAGGGCCTTATCCAAATCAGCGACAGTGTACTGATAGTCCAAAACGTAGGGCAAAACTTGACTCCATTGCTCGTTTAGTTCTGCTAAGTCATTATTTAGAGGAATGATTCCAAAATATCCTTCTGACTCAACTATGGACATAAGGACGGGGACGTCGTTGATCTGGCCGTTCTCTAATAGTTTATAAGGATACTCTGCCAAGAACGCAGTCTCGGAGGGTTTTTCAACAACAGGAGCAAAAGAGGTAATGGGAAATTCAGAGAATACATAAAATTTGTCATGTTGTTGGAGCAACTTCTCCAAAGGAATTTTTATTAAACACTCGATGAGTTCTTTAGTTGATAAATTGTTGCATTCGACAAATGCACCCAGTCGTTGTGCTTGCTCAAGGGGAGCCTTCTGTATGGCCCATGGCGCTAATGCAGTACCACTATGTGCTATAACACGATGAAACAGCCCCTTTGATTGTGGGGACAAGTACTGAAAATGCACACTCCCCCCCCCTGCAGATAGACCTGCAGCTGTAACGGAATTTGGGTTACCTCCAAACGCCTTTATGTGACTTTGCACCCATTTGAGAGCCAGCGACTGATCTTTCAATCCATTATTTCCTGACACAACGTCGTCTTCGGTACTTAAAAAGCCCAACATGTTCAAACGGTAGTTTACAGACACATAAACTACATCTCTATCCATTAAATATCCAGGGCCGCCCAGATATGTTCCGCCGGCTATGAAACCGCCCCCATGTATATAGACGATGGTGTCCAAGTTGGAGTCTGAGTTGAGCAGGTCTTTTGGTACATAAACGTTCAGGTATAAACATTCTTCTTCTCCACTAACTACACCTCGGTTTATTTGTGCGCATAGAGTCACTGAAGTGGCATCCCACACTCCTTCCCACGGTTCCACGCCCTGGGGCTCAGCGAATCGTGCAGCTCTTCCATACTGAATTCCTTCGAAAGCAGCGTAAACACGGCCTCCATGTGATGTTTTGTAGTGTCCCGCTATTTCACCGAGAGAAGTTGTAACGAAGGGGTCAATTTTTTCATATTCCTTAATAGGCAACGAGCGCCAGAACTCTGTTGGAGCTATTTCTTTTTCAGAGACCATCTTTATGTCATCTGGTCCGCGAATAAGCAAGTAATTAAAATTATCAGCATTTGCAACTGATTGAAAGTCGACGCTCTCCGCCTCCGGTTTTCCACTATTAGCAAACGATGTAATTAGATCCACCATTATGTCTTTCATTTTTTCATCCGATTCTGACAATGTAGCAGGATACATTTGATATGCCAGTATTCCATCAGCTCCATGACAAACGCCTTCAAATCCTAGGCAACCAATATAAGGAAGATCCGCTTTGTATTCGTATTTGTACGAATACGTCGGCGATATGGCCACTTTTGCTTGCATTCGGGAAGACCTATCGAAATCTACTAAAAAATTCCTGTCTCCGAAGAGTTTAATAAATGTAGGAATATCATCGTTTGTTATGATTTCTTTGCCAAAATAGAACTGCTTAATTTCTTCTGCAACTAGAGTCTTATCCGAATCAGCAACAGTGTACTGGTAGTCCAAAACGTAGGGCAAAACTTGACTCCATTGCTCATTAAGTTCTACTAAGTCATTATTTAGAGATATTATTCCTACAGATCCTTCCGACTCAACTACGGACATAAGTATGGGGACGTCGTTGATCTTGCCGTTCTTTAATAGTTTATAAGGATACTCTGCCAGGAACGCACTCTCGGAGGGTTTTTCAACAACAGGAGCAAAGGAGGTCATGGGAAATTCAGAGAATACGTAAAATTTGTCATGTTGTTGGAGCAGCTCCTCCAAGGGAATTTCTCTTAAACACTCGATCAGTTCTTTAGTTGATAAGCTGTTGCATTCAACAAATTCACCCAGTCGCTGTGCTTGCTTAAGCGGAGCCTTTTGTATGGTCCATGGCGCTAATGTTGTACCACTATGTGCTATAGCACGATGAAACAGCCCCTTTGATTGTGTGGACAAATACTGAAAATGCACACTCGCCCCCCCTGCAGATAGACCTGCAACTGTAACGGAATTTGGGTTACCTCCAAACGCCTTTATGTGACTTTGCACCCATTTGAGAGCCAGAGACTGGTCTTTCAATCCATTATTTCCTGACACAACGTCGTCTTCGGTACTTAAAAAGCCCAACATGTTCAAACGGTAGTTTACAGACACATACACTACATCTCTATCCATTAAATATCCAGGGCCGCCTAGATATGTTCCGCCGACTATGAAACCGCCCCCATGTATATAGACGATGGTGTCCAGGTTTGAGTCTGAGCTGAGCAGGTCTTTTGGTACATAAACGTTCAGGTATAGACATTCTTCTTTTCCACTAACTACACCTCGGTTTATTTGTGCGCATAGGCTCACTGAAGTGGCATCCCACACTCCTTCCCACGGTTCCACGCCCTGGGGCTCAGCGAATCGTGCAGCTTTTCCATACTGGATTCCTTCAAAAGCAGCGAAAGCTCGGCCTCCATGTGATGTTTTGTAGTGGCCAGCTATTTCACCGAGAGAAGTTATAACGGAAGGGTGCTCATCCTCTAACGAATCAGCTGAAAATATAAAACGTTATAAGAAAAATGCTGTTGTACTACTTTTGAAGTGAATTAAATGGAGCACATTTACTAAGTCAATGTATTACCGAATGTTTATATTCTCAATCTTAGATATCCGACTGATTGGTGAAACAGGCATCTGCTTTTTCTTTTCCAAATTGCTTATTTTATTATTTACATATACAGGGTGTTTCTAAAATCAAAGGACACACTTTCAGAAGTATTCTACGATCAAAAATAAATAATAAAGTTGTAATATCCCCATGTCCGCAAACGATTCCTTTTGAAAATGTTAAGGTTAAAGTTTTAATGTAGGTAATTCAAAAAGGACTATCCATATGGTACAATGCAGCAAAAATTTTATGATTTGGTTGCTGTCGATTTGGAAAACACCCTTGATAGAGCCTTGCAGCCTTTCGAATATTCTCATTGGCCCGACCGTACATAAGAATCTTAGTTATTCCCCTTTTCAAGAAAAGAAACAATAACCATTGCGTTACTGACACCCAATTTGATTTAATTCCGTCAAATTTCAATAGCACACTCCCTTGAATAATAACTTTACTAAGTGTCGATAACATTATCCACGTTTTTCCACGACCGGGAGTAGAAGTCCGTTTCTATAGCATGAAAATTGTGACAGAAGTAAAGCATTTACTCCCTAAAAATTAAATAAGACAAAAATTTCTCTAGGGAGTTTTCATGATGACTGACACAACAATTATATCAAATTCGAGATTATCAGGTTAGGTTTTGCGTCAGTTTTGACACAAACTGACGCAAAACCTAACCTGCTCAACACGAATTTGACATAATTGTGAGGTCTTGTCATATTGACTCACAATGCCACCAACTTTAAAATTTACCATAGGCTACTAATTTTTAAATAATTGTAACTAAAATGTCAATAAAAACATTTAAAAAACGGGTTTTTCGTTTTAAAGCTTCCTGCAACGTGAAAAAAGTAGTATATGCAACTCGGAGAGAATATTATTTTGCTTAAGTGCAATTTTTCTCCCTTATTGCATAATTTACTATTCCAAGCTACATAAACAGATTTGATATTACTTTAGAGATGGCCCATATTAAAACTTTAAAGCTTAATATCTTAGAAAGGATGAATTTGTGAACACGAGTGTATTAGACCTCTTTGATTTATTTTTGATCATATAATACTTCCGCAAAGTATAACCTCTTATTTTACAAACAGGCTGAATAGCCAATTTGCGTTTGCACTTTCTTGTTGTAATTTAGGTTTATTTATTATAATCTAGCATAACAAAGAGTGCGTATAGTGTCTTGTTTCCGTGTGCAAAGCGCTGGATTTCATATGTGCAGCGATAAACTAAAATTTAACGATGGTCGCAAGTAAGCTGGATTTCAGTCGTTTGTAGGCTGAGCACGAAGTCGCACGTTTGCAAGCGACTCACAGTGTAAAATCGCATGCGGCCAGCTAACTAAGAACGGCAGTAAAAAATAATTTTCCGACACTAACTACGAAAAATGCTAAAAAAATGGCATGGCTTGGTGTTACTGAAAGTGACACATTGCACAGGTCACCTGAAAAGGTCACGTGGAGCGTGCGTTTTCCGTCTCTTAACACTAGTGCGACATGGTCTCCCGTAGCAACTAAAATGGGCGAGAGCGTCACGGTCAATTCGGCATCAAACAGCGCGCAAGTCGCGAAACAAGCCGGTTAAAAAATCTAGTAAGGTAATGTCACAGAAATAGTATGACAATTTAAGTTGATGTTTAAACAATAATTGTTTCATTTTGCGGTTAAAAATGGTAAATTTGATTTATATTATAAAGAATCAATAGTAAATTGGTGATCGTTGGAAATGTATAGTGTATAACACGTGCTGATTGGCTATTTCACACTTCTGCGAATGAGCCACTTGCCTTCGGCTCGTGGCTCAACTATGGCATTCGTGTGAAATATCCAATTTTCAGCACTAGTTAGACAATATACTATTGCGGCGAGTAGTGTTTTCCATTTCAGTAAATGCCATTTTAAATGTCTACAGAGTAAGCTCACAATTTCAAAGCTACCGAATAGTTTCATGACGTCAAATGCTATGAGTAGGCCAATAAATACGTACCCAAATTGCGCAGTAAGGTTTCTAGGCATCGAATCTCAAAGGCGGATTTCGATGCAGTTTAATGTTCACATATTAAATACAGTTAATCTTTTATTTAAATTTAAATGCATTGCAGATACAGTTGGTCTGCTAGTCTTTGACAGAGAAATGTGTTATGATCTATTCGTATTTCCTTAACGGTTGTGTTTAGGAATTGTCATTCATTTTAGAGTTTAATTATATTTTCTTTCTTTCGCATTATAATGATAACAAAGTAAAGTAAAATATAGCAAATATCAAATTATACATTTGAAAAGCATTAAAAACTAGTTTGTTCCAAACTACATTTGCATCTTCCCGTTCGATTTTTAACAACGCTAGGAACAAGGGTAGTGTAGACTATTATATAAATATTTAAAATAATTTAGAAACATATTATTCTACACGATTTAATACACCGATTCCATATTACGGTATCTTTGATATGGTTACTTCATTATGTATTGTTTTTTTTTAATTTGAAAATTTCAACCGAAATATTTTCAAGATTTTAGTGGTTAATAACGATCTATGAAAAATACTTAACACATCCCGTTTCAATGCACAAAAAGACAATGAAACAATGTGCTTCTTTCGCGAGCTATATCATATTGAAAATCGAGGATCAAACGATGGAATTTGCTTATAGAAAAAAACAAAGATAAGGATATATGACACTTATAGATTTAGAAACAGCTTGTGAAAAGGTTTCCACTTTTAGATAAAGTTATTGCGAGTTAAGAGGAATAGATTTGCTAAATGTAAGCTTTATATAATAACACAAGATACGATAATGAGTTATAGAGATATAACATATTTTACATGTAGTAGCTATCTGCTACCACTTTGATCAAAATTCGTAGTATTGTCTTGTGCTATCAATTATCACAGGTAATAAAAGTAGTGTTGCCTATATTTAAGTTGGTAGTACGTCGGTTAGTAACAAAGCAGGTGACTACTCTTAAATTCAGTACTTTGGATAAATGTTGCATACAACTTATAGTAATTTATTATACAAGACGATAAAGTTACATTTTATCTACGAGTGAATCGTTTAACGTCGAGACGAAGTCGAGACGTTAATGATTCAAGAGTGGATAGAAATAACTTTTTTGTATTCGCTCCCCAAACTGGTTACTTTGGAAACTGTCTAGGATCTTCAAAATGGCCATTTAGAGGCCTTGTACTTAAAGCCGTCATGGCAACATTTTAGCGGACTCAAACATTAGTTGCCATGACGACTTTAAGTACAAGGCCTCTAAATGGCCATTTTGAGGATCCTAGAAAAATACATTTTCGCGCGGCCTCCTAATATAATGCCGCGTTAATGGTAATTGAAACTTTATATTATAATGTTTGGAGAGCTAATACAAAAAAACGTTGTATGCAACACGTCCTCAAATGGCTTTAGAGGACTCATCTTCATATTACGGACTCGGCTGCGCTTCGCTCCGCCTCGTCCGGAAACATTACGATTCGTCCCCTAAAGCCTTGCTTTGAGGACTAGTTACATAAACTACTATTATCGTCGTGTATAATACAATATTTTTTTCTATAGCAAGAACTTTAACAATTTTAAAAGAAAATAAGGACAGTCAATCACATTTCAAAATGTCAGTAGCTAGATTGGGTTGCTACGATAATGCGCAGCTGTCATATTTAATTTAAACAAAAGTTAGAAAATTAAATTACTTTATCTATCCTTGATGTTAAAGTGCTACTTTATCTACCCTTGCTGTTAAAGTAAAACTTGAACTTTTGTTTTGAGTTGATAAAAGCGCACTTTAACATGTGCTATAGAAAAAATAATTTTATTTGTTCCTCACTTGTAAACATCAATTTATCAAGTCACTGTATTAATCAAGAAAATTTATTTTAACAAGTTACTAACTTCTAAAATCTTTACAAGTTAACTGTCAGTTTTACAAGCGTGCTCATAGATAAATGATAGCGTGCAAAGCCAGAGTTGTCTTTCTTAGTATGTGGCATATTGATGAATATAGTTGCTTGTCAGTTTGACATTTTGAATAAATGGTAAATTTCTAGTTATTTACAAGTGAGGAACAAATAAAATATCCAACAATACATGCAAGGTAACAGGTTTTACTGGCTCAAGAAGTTGACTGGCTTGCCTGCGGCTCGGCAGGCATATCCTTCTATTCGCCAGTAAAAACCCTCTTACCAAGCTAGTATGTTAATTACTATAACACCCGTGTTAACACTATTAACCTCAAAACTATCAATATGATTTTCTGGTTTGCCATTTGCGCCTGGGGGATTAACTGCAAAGGAAACAATGATTTTTTTATTGTCCTGCACATACGTCGCCACTCGCCACCTGCCTTTTTGGACTAACTTAGTCAGTAATACAAACACCTGTACCTGAATCTCCGCCATATACATACTTCTGACATTTTATCGACATTCGGATCGTTCTAAAATATTGACTGATAAAGGAATAATTTAAAAATCTTATTAAAAGCGAACATCCAAAAACTAAAGAAGAAGAAGAAGAGAAACAGCTACTTTTAAGCGTCTGAGATTTATTACAAAAGAATGGCTAAACTAACATGTTTCGCTTCAAGTTTTAATATCATTTATATAAAACCAATCGTCGCAGAAACAGAAAAAACAGAAGTGGACTTACATCAAAACTTACCAAAGAACAGAATAACTACAAAGGTTGTGTAGCGAAACAACATTATAGTGGTACCGGTAAATAATTCTGTAGCGTGAGTTTATATACTATAAGATAGTCGTCATGACATTGATAGCAAGATAAGAACTATAACAAAACCTATTGAGATTGGACCTGATTCATGCGATTATTTTCGATTAAATTACAATGAGACAGCATATTTCAGTCCATGTTCTTCTCGAGGTCATTTTCAAGTAAAATTGATAGCAAGATAAGAACTATAACAAAACCTATTGAGATTGGACCTGATTCATGCGATTATTTTCGATTAAATTACAATGAGACAGCATATTTCAGTCCATGTTCTTCTCGAGGTCATTTTCAAGTAAAATTACACTTAATCTCCTATTATCTTGTATCACATGCTATGAAAACAATTGTGAAACGTTTTTCATGTTTTTGATCCTAGATCTAATTTGTGGTAGTTGCCCGTCTGTGAATTTAAAATCCCGCCTGTAAAGAAGCATATCGAACCGTGTGCCTGCCTTCGGCTGCTTTAGTGGCACACATTGTGTTTTATCGACCCGTTTTGGGACGGAAACTAGAAGGAATCGATTGCTGTGAGTGCAAGCGAGGCAGAGGAGCACGTGTCTTTTATCGATCTGTTTTTAGACGTGAATTTTGTTGCAACGCTCACTTTGAAGCCAAGTATTATTTCGTTAACAAATAGTCGTTGGGTGTGTAAGAATGAGAAGGAGCGAACATTTTCCTCCGCCCTGTCTGGCTTCGTCGTGACATGTGTGCAAGTTTTAGGCTTCTTGTAACGGATTCTTACGCCAGCCACCTGATGAGCAACAGTTGGTTTTCGAGCTGTCGTTTCGCCCCGGCCTAGGCCTTCCGGTCTCCGTTGATAGTGTTGCATTTGTTTGTGTTTTAATTAACGGCTAACGGTTGGTACTTGTGTGTGTGCATACCGCATGTTTAAATATTCCGGTATTTGAAGTCTCGGCTGTGAAAGACCGCAATCATTGGTGTTTTAAGGTAAAAGTGAAATTTTTCCGTATTTGTGGTTCAACTGCAAGTAGAGTGTTGACGGTCGGTCTTGGGGTGTTTGTAAAGTGTGGTCTGTGGATGTCCTCGTAAACCGAAAGATTTTGTTTATCGCGAAGTGGACAGTCTTGATTCACGCCGTTTGGCGGATTATTTCTGTGTGGGAAAGTCTGGCAGCTTATTTGATATCATGAAGTTCCGCTTTTCTCGTTTAGAACCCTTGCCATGTTGTCACGGCCTCTGTATGTACCTCCTCGTTGGGAATGTTGGTATCGCCTAGACCTCTTCCGGCGGCCGCATCTCGTTGCTATTTTGCAGTCTCTTCGGACAGTTGTTTGGAAAGCGACCACATGCAGCTCCGTTGGACATCGAATGCAGCTACGTGAGCTCTTTAAGGTACCGCATTTATTGTACTAGTTTTATAGTATCTAGATTGCAGTGCACGTAGTGTGTCTAAAGTGTCGGACTCTTTGCGTAACGTTGCTGTCAATTCAGCATTTACTGTTTGTACCATTGTAGTTGTTAATACGTCGAATCAATAGATTACCGTCAGATTTTGTGTTTGCTTAAACTAACGTTGTGGCGTATGTACCGCATTTGAGCCACGTTTATTTGTTTAACGTCAAGAGTTATTGTTGATAAGTCAGGTCTTTGAATATTTAACGTTGTTACCGTTTGCAAGTCATTTCGCTTATTTATTATTATTTGTTGGCAAGTTTACCGCATTTAGCTAGTTTAAGACGTTACGCAATTTAACCTAACCGTTACTAACCCGTTTCGTTACATTTACTTGCTAAACCATTTTCAGTTAACTGCGTTTTCCTTGTTTGATGTTTACGTTATTTGCATGCGATGTTGTATGTCTTCTTATGTAAAAGAATTTTAGAAAGCTGCACAAGGGTTTTCCCGTAAGGTAAGTTTAACGCTGTTGTTCGTGGCTCGTCGACCAAGCACTGCCACGGTTGACAGAAGGTGTACTCATTTTCCTCTACTTTTCTCAGTGGGCTCACCTGTGTATTTATCCTAGTAGGATAGTAGTGGCGCCTCGTCATCTACATCTGATTTTCTTATAATATGCCATTGCCTTGTGTAGTCTCGTGTTGAACCACCCCAACTCCACTGAGCGACGCCGGCACCCCTTTTGTTACAGGTTGGGGAAGCGGTCCTATGTAATTCTTTCCCGATATTAGTCATTTTACGTGCTAATCATTTAACTAATTAGTCTCATGTCGTAAGGTTCCGTTTATGTGTAATAAAGTGGGGCCCTTGTTGTAAAGTAGTGTTTTATGTTGTAACAAACTGTTGTATCTCAGATGTTCACAACCTTTTTAATTAGTTATGGTTTGTAGTTTTTTATTTATTATTCAAAATAGAATTCACATTTGACAATCAGAATAAAAAAACTGTCAGAAACAAAAACTAGTAATTACAAAACATGGCTGGATGTATTTAAACATAACATTTCTTCCCTTACGAGGGTGAGAAGATGGCCCTTGGTTTCTTCTGCCTGAGCGATCTGCGTGGCGTCGCTGGTGATGTACGAATGGGAATACTGTATCTGTTGGTATCCTGTGATTGTTCCACTGGCGATGTTGATGGAGTTACTGCTGTAGGGCGGTCTACATTTGGATGTTCCACCGGCGATGTTGAGTTCTGAACTATCGGTAGTGTTGCTGCAGTAGGGGTGAGAGATGTTGCCGCCGTAGGGGTAACAGATGTTGCTGCCGTAGAAGATCGAGGTTGGGTATAAGCACTCTGAGGATAGTCTTCTTCTTCTGATTCTTGCTTCCTCAGCGACTGTTCGTTTCCGCTTCTTCGTATTTGATTAATGTGTCGCTTATATCGTTTTCCCAGGTACTCAATTTCGTAGTGGAGATCCCCTATGCGAGCAAGGATGGTTCCGGGAACCCATTTGTCCATGCGAGGATTACCTGACATAAATAACACTGATTGATCTGATTAGAACGTGCGAAACGTTGGCTGGAATGTAACATATTGTTTTTCAGTCATCCTGGTATATAAATCATCTGGTCTGACGAGGTCCAATCGTGTACGGAGTGAGCGTCCCAGGAAAAGTTAAGACGGTGACTGATTAGTGGTCGCATGCGGTGCTTTTCTGTACTGCCGAAGAAATTCATTCAGATTCTGTTGTAGAGAACTTCTTGTTGTTCCCATGGCTTTCATGGCATCCTTCACAGTTTGAACGCTGCGTTCGGCTTGATCATTTGTTGATGGATGGTACGGGGCTATTAGCTTATGGAATTTGACCCCCACTGCCTGTAGGAAGGCCTAGAATTCGACGGAGGTGAAATTGGTGCCGTTATCCGAGACCACTGTTACGGGAACCCCATAAGCAGCAAACAGTTCGTCTAAAATAGAGATGGTGGCACTAGCCGTCATTGTGTTGGTAACTTTCACCTCAAGCCACTTGCTGTAAGCATCCGAAATGATGAGTAGCATCGTGCCTGCAAATGGTCCGGCATAGTCTATATGAATACGTTCCCATGGTCCCTTGGGGTATTCCCAATGGTGTTCTCGAAATTTTGGTGGAGCATGTGCGTGTTTGGAGCAGTCGCTGCATGATCTTGCTGTACGCTCGATATCTGCATCGATACCTGGCCAGAAGACAAACGATCGTGCCAGTCCTTTCATTTTTACCATTCCTAGATGTGCTGTGTGAAGGTCTGTTAGTACTGCGTTGCGTAGCGTTGTCGGAATCACAACTCTATGTTCAAAAACGAGACAATTAGCAGCTATCCTATAATTTACTTCCGGTGCTTTATACCCCGCACGTGCGAGGCACTGGCCCGATTCGAGTAATCTCATAATTTTTCCAAGATGCGGATCTTTCCGCGTTTCTTGAGCGATGTATTGGTTGTTAACTGGAAGTTGTTTGATGTGTCCGACAATGAATTGATCGAATGCGTCGTATTCTTCTTCCTTCTCTTGATGACGATAATTTTGGTGAACATTGGCAGGTAGTGAAGCACGAGAGCAGTAGTCGGCATTCGCGTTCGCCTCTGTTGTTTTAAAAATAACGTTGTAGTCGAAATTTTCCAAAAAATCTGCATAATTTGCCATACGGCTGATTCACAGCACTGGTAATGACTTCTCAGGGTGCAGGATTTGTGACAGTGGCTTGTGGTCCGTTATTAGCGTCCAGTGACGGGCGTATATGTACAAAAAGAACTTTTGAACGGCCCAGACGATGGCTAAGGCTTCTTTGTCGATCTGTGGGTAGCGTTGTTCCGTTGCACTCATCGTTCGACTTGCGTAGGCAATTGGACGCTCATTGCCGTTATTCAAGCGATGCGAAAGAACTGCGCCCAGTCCCGTTTTGCTAGCGTCAGTAGCCAACAGAAGTGGTAGCGATGGGTCGTATGACATTAAGACCTGAGGTGAGGTCAGTGTGCTTTTAATATCTTCACACGCTTTCTCGGCATCAGCCGTCCAGGTGAAAGACTCCCTCAACAGCATGTCTCGCAGAGGCCTGTCTTTGGTGGATAGATCAGGAATAAAAGCACTGTAATACGTTGCTTTACCTAAGAAAAGTTGCAGTTCTTCTGGTGTTGTGGGCTTTGGAGCATCTCTTACTGCTTTGATGTGTTTATCAGACTTATGTACTCCTTCTGCGTCTATTTTGTGGCCCAAAAATTCGACGGCAGGAGAAGCAAAGACACACTTGGAGCGATTTAAGCGAAGGCCATGTGATCGCAACTTTTCCAAGGTTGTTTTGAGAGTCGTCAATAGGTTGTCAAAGTTGTCCGCATGTATCAGGATGTCATCGAAGAAATTTAGCACATTTGGAATATCTTGCAAGACGGTTTTCATGCGGCGTTGCCAGATAGCAGAAATATTTGCTGCGCCGTATACCGCTCTGGTTGGTCTGATGAGGCCGTGTGTCGGCGTATTTAATGTTAAAGCTTCGCTGAATTCATCATCGACCGTCAAGTGTGTGTAAGCGTCCCTAATGTCGAGATGACAAAAAATTGTGGCACCCTTCATTTGGTTGAATAGGTGCTCAGCTCTCGGAATAGGGTGTTCATCGATGATTATTCTTGGGTTAAGTGTTGGCTTGTAGGTTCCGGTTATTCGAATTTTCCCATTTTTCTTTGCCACGACATGGGTGGTTGATGCCCATTCAGAGTAATCTACCCGTTTATAAAAACCCGACGCGATTTTAGCATCAATTTCTTTAGCGTAAACGTCCCGCAGGGCCAGAGGAATTTCCCTGGCTTTTGCAAAGACGGGTGCTGCGCCTGGTTTTAGATGCAATGTAGCAGGTGGGCCGGTGAGTTTACCTGCAATCTCGCCAATCACGGCTTCGTACCGCAAGAGGAGTTGGTTAAGATGTTCTTGTTGCCTGAAGGTCAGATTTGGAGTTGCTGTTGTCAGTAGATTGACCTGATTTGATGATGAGAAGAGTGCGACGAAATTAATTTCGTGGGTAAACTGATTAATCCATTCTCTGCCGAAGAGAGTGTCAAAGTCACCTTCGACGACGTAGAGGTTCAACTTACGGGAAGTTTTTCCGACGGTGACGTTGACAGGTATGAGCCCGATACAACTGATTTTGTGTCGTGTGTAACTTGCAAATTGTCTATCCGTTTTCTGCAATTGAAAATTTGGCTTAATATTGCGCAAAGTTTTTTCGCTGACGATACCACATGGAGCGCCGGTGTCTAATTCCATCTCCAGGTTTCGCCCATCAATCTGCACCGATATCATCTTTCGGTCAAGAAGTGTCATAGCTTTTCCCTCGTTTACTTTCCGTAAATATTGTATGTAATCGACAGTATCCACTGGCGGTGGTGTAGGTGTGAGTGTTTCCATGATTTGCAAAGTCTTGGATCTGCATACCTTTGAAATGTGGCCTCTTTTACCACATATGTGGCATTCCGCATCTAGAAACTTGCACTGTCTTCGAAGGTGACGACCACCGCAGCCATTGCAATTAGATGTTTCTCGCTGGTTTACTTCCTGACGTTGTCGTCGGCTGACCTGTCCCCTTTTAACATAGGGTTGCGCATAGCCCAGTTTATTTGTAGTCTCAGGAACTAGTAGTGAAGCCGATGTCTTTACTGCCACGGCCGTGTTACGCGTCGCCTCCAGGGAGTGTGCGATTTCGTACGCTGCAGTGAAAGTCTCTGGTTTTTTTTGAAATAATTTCATCGCAAGTATCACGTGATTCAAGCCCATGGAGCATTTGTTCAATTAACATTCGGTCTAAAAATACCCCAAACTCACAGTACGCAGCACCTTGCTTGAGACGCAGAGCAAAATTGGCAACAGTTTCGTCTTTCTCTTGGGCAATCTGACGGAATTTAATACTTTCGGCGTATTTGTTTTTAACTTGATCGAAATGGCTTATTAGTTTGGCTTTGATGTGAGCATAAGAACTTTCCTCTGGTGCTTGTGGACTAACGAGGATCTTGAGTGCATTGTTCAACTCTGGTCCCATGTATACACGAGCATATTGATGATGTTCTGTATCAGCAATTTTGCTTAACTGAAGAGCCTAATCGAAGCGTTTGAAATAATCCTCTACCGTAGTTGAATCGGACGTTTTGTACTCACTCATAGAAAATGATGGTGTTTTTGTAGCAGGAGCTTGTTGGGTAGGTTGAGCAGCGTTGACTATTGCTGCCTGCGTTGCATCTGTAATAGCTTGCTGAATAGCATTTGCAAAGATGCCCGCAAAGGTCTCGAGCATCTCGGGTGTGACAGACATCTCCCTTAATCCAACTTCTGACACCACTGTTGTATCTCAGATGTTCACAATCTTTTTAATTAGTTATGGTTTGTAGTTTTTTATTTATTATTCAAAATAGAATTCACATTTGACAATCAGAATAAAAAAACTGTCAGAAACAAAAACTAGTAATTACAAAACATGGCCGGATGTATTTAAACATAACACAAACTATTACTAATTAGAGACTTATCGCTAGAGACGTTTTAGCCTGTAACACAGTAATACGTAAACGTTTTGAAAGATCTAAACTAAAATAACCCATAAATTTGAATACAAATATATTCTCGTTGGTAAGCTATCAATAATATACAAATGTTAAACATACAGGATCAAACAAGAATTCAAATAACTTTGAGCTTCTATCAAACTGTTCACAAACGTCTAACTTCAACAATAGCTGCCATTTCTATTAAATTCGTATCGTCCTTAGAAGAATCCCACAGTCCCGGTGGTTCTGTTATTCCTAACTACTGCAGCAACTATTGTTCAGGAAAAAGAGGGGATGCTAAAAACATATAATGCACATACTCTATTTACGGAAGAGGAACGCTAAAAGCTCCCGATACATTATCCTCAGTCAATTCAAACTGCTGCAAGTTTTATAATCTGGTTTCGTGGTTTGTGTTATCACATTCTATTTCCTGGAAGAAGTTATATAAATTCTTATCAACAATGCCCTTCACCAGAGACCAAGTAGAAGATATCAACCAAATAATCACGAATACTACTACAAAGCTTCTGTCCGACGCTACATTTTTAAATTCCATTAAAAAACTTGTTACGGAAACAATCATGGAACAATTTAATGAAGTTTTAAAACCGCATATCGAAGAAACGACAATGTTAAAGGTCAAAGTCGCTAATCTACAATTGGAAAATGCCAAATGTGTGCAGGAACTCGATAATCTGCAGCAATATTCGAGGAGGAATTCAATACGCATTTTTGGGATACAAGAAGCGGGCAACGAAGATCTGGAAAATAAAGTTTTGGATCTATTTAATAATAAATTAAACGCCAATTTAGATATACATCATGTCGACAGAATGCATCGCATCGGCAAATATAACGCTAGTTCGACCACTCCCAGAGCAGTTATAGTAAAATTTACTTCATTTCGATATCGTCAGAAGGTTTTCCTGCAGAAAAAGCTTCTAAAGGGTACGAGAATCGTCATTAAAGAAGATCTAACAGCTTCCCGAGCTAAACTACTAAAATCCTGTGCTGAGAAGTATACATTCAAGAACGTTTGGTCGAAAGATGGAAACATTTTCGTTAAGAATAATGGTGTAATCAAGCAAGTTAAGTCTCCTTCTGATTTAACAGTATAAAATCAAAATTTATATAAATTTTAATAAGTTGAGTTATTAGTGACATATTGAAGTCAAATTTGAGCTATGAAGGGGAGCACACGCATGTTTACTGTGCACAGTTAGCCTTTGGTTAAGCTAAATAACTGTCTGAATAAGTTGCACTGTTAAATTCAATTTATTTAAGGTGTTATGTTAAGATTTGGAAATTTAAATACGCAATCTATTCTATCAACATTCAATGATTTTAAAACGTATTTTAATGCGAATTTTTTTGATGTTTTAGCTGTAACAGAGTCCTGGCTGTCTTTCAATATTGATAACAATAGCATTGGTATGGAGGGCTATTACCTTGTGAGAAAAGACCGGGATGGACGAGGCGGAGGAGTTGCTTTATATGTTCGCGGCCATTATCGATACCGAATTATACCTATTGAACATTATGATGATATAGAGCAGCTTTGGATAAGTATTTGTATCAACAAAATTAACATAGCTATTGGAGTTATATATAGATCTCCAAGGTTTAACTTTAAGGGGTTCTTTTCTGCTCTGGAGGACACTCTTTCTGGTATCTGGCCAAAGTTTGATAAAATTGTCTGTTTAGGTGACTTCAATTTAAATTTGTTAAATACTAATGGTAACAATATTCCTATCTTTGACAGTATGTTGGAGACGTATGCTTTAAAACAAATTATTAATGATCCCACACGTATTACATCATTTTCTGAGTCTTTAATCGATCTAATTATTGTATCAAATTCAATAATTGTTGAGAGTACGAATGTTGTTCCCATGCATGGAATCTCTGATCACTGGCTTGCTACTTGTGATTTGAACTTTAACGTTAACTTGAATCATAATTCCGTACAAACTAAATTATTTAGAAATTATAAACGTATAGATTTAGATCGCTTTTATGCAGATCTTGTTAAGGTGAATTGGGATAATATTTATGAAATTCCCTCTCTAGAAGAAAAGATGCCATTTTTCAACAACAATCTGGTCACTCTAATTAATATTCATGTCCCGTTAGTATCTATTAAATCTTCTAAAAGTTTTGCACCCTGGTTAACGGACAATATTAAATTATTAATGAAACTAAGAGATAAAGCATATGCTAAAGCTAAACGTACCAAATTAATGGCTCATTGGGACTACTATAAAACGTTAAGAAATTTTACAACTGGAGCTATTAAAAGAGAACAAAAAGCTTATCTAGAATTTAAGTTGAGGAATGCCACTGTCAAATCAACGTGGTCAGAATTAAAAACTTTTAATATTGGCAAAAAACGGGTGCATGAATTACCTCACCATCTACAAAATCCCAATGCAATAAATTATCACTTTATAAATTCGACGCAGTCTTTGCAATCCGCCAACTTTAATCATTTAAGAAGTTATTATGAGTCGAATTTAAAAGCAAATATTACAGAAAAATTAAGTTTTAGTGCAACTAGCGAAATGGAGGTCTTGAATATAATTTCAAAAGTAAGAACAAAATCTGTCGGTGTTGATGGTATAGATATATCTTTAATTGATTTGTGCCTGCCAGTTATTCTGCCACATATTACGCATATTATCAATTTTTGTTTAATAAATAGTGAGTTTCCATCGATTTGGAAGCAAGCGTTAATCACGCCCATTCCTAAGAAATCTGCTCCTACTGATTTCTCGGATTTACGACCTATAAGCATCCTACCAGTTTTGTCTAAAGTTATTGAACGGATTGTTAATCATCAATTGATACGCCATTTTCAAATTTATGAAATCTTACCCGTAATGCAATCTGGATTTAGAACAGGACATAGCTGCACCACCGCACTTCTTAATATCACCGATGATATTTTTAAATTTATCGATGAAGGAAATATGGTTGTGCTAGTCTTATTGGATTATACAAAAGCATTTGACATGATAAATCACGAGCTTATGATAGCTATACTTCACTACATTGGGGTAGATGATGATGTATTGAAATTTTTTCAAAATTATTTTATGGGTAGGTCACAACAAGTTCAAGTTCTTAACAATATTTCGCATAGTTGCCAGATTTCTAGTGGTGTTCCGCAGGGATCAGTTTTAGGCCCTACCTTGTATGCTATTTACACTTTTAATTTTCTCAGCTCTATTAGTCACTGTAAGTATCACTTTTATGCAGATGATACGCAACTTTATTTAAAATTTTCACCTAATAATGTACACATTGCTAATGCTCTTATTAATAACGATTTAAACAACTTAGTTTCTATTTCTAAAGATCACTGTCTTAAGATAAATCCTATTAAATCTTGCTTTTTAATCTTTGGTAAGAGGCATCTTAGGACAACACTGCAAAATCAATTAAATCTAACTGTAGATGGCAACAGAATAAGCCCTGTGGAATCAGCTAGAAATCTGGTCTTAAATATCGACAATAACCTTCGTTTTAGTGTGCACGTCACGAAACTTATTCAAAAATCTTATTACAATTTAAAAATACTTTATTCCGTCAAACATCTTTTAAATATTAATCTTAAAATTGTGTTATGTAACTCGTTGGTTCTTTCTCATTTTAACTTTTGTAGTGAAGTGTATGGTGACTGCTTGAGTTCTCTTGATAAAAATCGGATTCAACGTGTACAAAATTCCTGTCTACGCTTCATATATGGTGTAAGAAGGAGGGAGCATATTTCTCATAAGCTGGCGGACGCAAATTGGTTGAATATGGCAAACCGCCGGATTCTACAAGCTTCTTGTTTGTATTTTAAAATCATAAACAATAAGACTCCATCTTATCTCTTTGAACGCCTAAGTTTTCGAACAGACGTGCACAATTTAAATTTAAGATTTAAAGGCCGGTTAACACCTCCATTGCACAAAAGTTCTCTCTTTGAGAGATCTTTCTCCTATAGTGTTGCACGGGAATTTAACACTAGGGTATGCAGCATAGAAGCGGCTTCTCCGACTACCTTTAAGTTACGGCTTAGGCGTCTGTTGCAGCTACAACAACAATAACCACCACTTACCTAATTGTTTCTTTTTCACAAATATATAAGATTTAAGTTCGAATTGGCAGTGCTATTTGTTTTTTAATTACCTTTATTTATTTATTTATTTTAAATATTTTTTTCATAAGGTTCACATGGAAGAGCAGAACACACTTGTGTTGTTCTGATTGTGAACCCTTTGGTCCCCACTAACGAGTACCTGGAATAATTACTCTTTTTTTCTTTTTTTTTGTAAATATCTCATTTTATTTTATTTTATAAGTATTTAATTTTTATAAGTATTGAATTTTTAGATTGTGTTTACTTGTGTACTTGTTAGTAGCCAATAAATATATATTATTATTATTATTATTATTATTATTATTAATAACACTCGAAGGAGCTCTACTAAATATTCAATGAGATCTGCTGATCATATGCAAAACCAGAAGAGAAAAATCGTATTAAAGTAAAATCTGGATATCTGCTATATCACATAGGTGCAAAAGAGGCCAGACTATATTGAGTAGGTTTTTTAATTAACAAAAAAATAGTACCAAACAAGTAGCTGTAATTGTAAAGATATCCCAAAGAGTTATTTAATTAATACCTAATATAAACGTACAGATCTATCCGAAACCTTTTGAGGTTACTTGCAGCCGCCTACAATAATTAGCCCGGGACTAAAATAGTTATTTATGTACCTAGAGCGAAAAATGATGCATTAGGCGTGAGTTCGAAAGTTTCGGGCCGAGCGAAGCGAGGTCCGAAAAAACTCGAACGAACGCCTAATGCATTTTTCGCTCGTGTTGCATACAAATTTTTTCCTGCCACTGTAAAATTTCCGAAAATAGGTTTAAACTGGTGTTTTTTGCCATTTCTAAAATTTCCAGCGACGTGCAAATTTTTACATCAGAATTGGATATTTTATCGCCCATTTCTTATTTTTCTTGACACTTAAACACCGACAATACACAAAATAAAGCACAAGTAACTTTAAATCGCGAAAAAAGGTTTAAATCAAATTCACAGTGACAGCTGTCAACTTTGACGTTTTCAAATAGCTGACCACTAGCCGACTTAGGTATATAATCATGAAAGCTTATATAAAATTTATGTATGTTGGTATGTATTACGATTCACGATTATATACTTACGTATGACGGCTGCCGCGATGTACTGATTCAAAACAATCATTTTTTGACGTACGTCAACAAGGCGGAAAGCTTGATTTTAGAAGCAGTCGTAGGAAAAACAAATTACAGTCTTCTATAAACATGCAGGTCTATTTATCTGTATCCCAAGCGCTATGAAGTTAGTGGCAATGTCCGTAAATATAGCAAGCTTGGAAATATAGGTCATTTCAATAACCGCCTTTTTCGTGCTCACTGACAATGGATTCGAAGCAAGGCCGTCGCGACTAGACTAAAAAAGTCATAACTTGTTAGTCAAAAGGTTGACGTTTAGTACAAGCGCCAGGGAAATCGTTTATAGGGCTTTACGTGCAATTCTTGGTACCAGCATTTTGGGTTAATGGGTGGGTGGGGGGCTGTGCTCTGAGTATAACTTTAAGTTTTCGGATCGATCGGAGAAATTGTTTTTCCGCAATATCGGAAGAAGTGTTGAAAACAGTTTTTTAGCAATTTCTCGTTTCCTGTTGCTCTGATGCTGAAATTGAATCAATACAAGTTTGTAGTTTATGAAATTTCTCACAACTTTTGGAAATACCTTTTTCTCGTGCGCTCAACAATTCAAAAGTTGTTACCCCATAAAGCCAAGAAATTAAGGGTTGAAATGGGTTTTACGTAAATATATCGCTTTCAGTTAATCCTACGATAAAAAATACTCTTATATTTTTTGTAGAACAACTAATTTTCATAAAATTTGTGTATGAGTATTTTTCCATTTGGACAACTATTTACCGTTCTACAGCGCCGCAAATGTCGCAAGTCACGTAAACCGTACATTTAATGTGCACTTTCGAACGGCCCTGGTCCTTTGAGGTACAGTTTGTAGAGCGTCTTTTTCTGTGGTTTCCCCGATATGCCTACTCTACGAAGTGTATTTCTAACAGTCTCACACTTCCCATGGTCTTTTTGATAGACCGGGTTCTGCATCGTTGATCCCACTCATTGCAGAATCGTTGATTTTATCGCTCTTGTCAAGTTGTGTTTTCATTGAAAAGAACTCGGAAAGAGAAAATATGTCGTCGTCGTAATTGATGTGATATTCGTCAACATCTATAGTAAGCATTCTGGAGAATTTCTGCACGTTCTCACAGGATTCTCTGGCGGGAAGCAAATGGCGGTGCACTTTAAACCCGCTTTGCGACAGCCATAGGCCTTTCTACATTTGGTCTTGCACCCGCATGTAATTAATTTTATTATTGCTTACGGTATGGGAAAAGTGACAACTGGATTGCTTCTCACGAACCCTTCCTGGAGGGGACTGAATTAGTAGCCAGCAGCACTGGTCTTGTTGGAGATCCCCGTCTCATTAATTGCCACCTGTCAGAGGAAACCGGTAAGGCAATGTTGTCCATGGTAGTGGAACAACATACTTTCGGATCATTGTCATATAGACGGAAAGACAAGGTGCTCCCTTTAGCGGCTTTGTCCAGCAGTATCAAGATAGACGACATTCCTGTCCCCATCAACCCCTTGCTTATATTTCAGCGAATTTCCTTCACTAAGCATTCATATAAAGATATGCAAGATTATCTCGCTTACGAACTCGCGCCATATCCATTGTCACTGTTTTCTGATGAAGGAATGCGGAAGGGCACAAAATCTTCCTTGTACAACGCCTTTTCGCCTATGGACCATGTTGATTTTGGAGAAAAGCGATATTTCGTGATCGACGGAGGTTTCTTGATGCACAAAGTCGTGTGGGATCGCGGTGTAACTATAAGCAATTTGCGATAAGTACGTCAAATATGTTAAAGACCATTTCGGCACATCGGTAAAAATAGTTTGCGATGGCTACTCAGACGACCCAGAACTTGCCTGCACGAAAACGTGGGAACGACTTCGCAGAACAAAAAATCAACGTTACGCTGACGTCATCTTTACCAGCAATACAGTTCCAACAACTACTCAAGAGAAATTTCTAGCGAACGAGAAGAACAAGGCCAAATTCATCCAAATACTTAGAAGAGAATTTGAAGATTGCCATTTTACAGTCGAAGAAGCACTGGGAGATGCCGACTATCTAATTGTTCATTCAGCGATCGAAGAGTCTCACTTCTATGATTCTGTAACCATTGTCGCCGAGGACATCGACATATTGGTCCTTTTGACGGCACAGGACGGAACTGTGCAAACGTTTTTCTTTGCAAGCTGTATCAAAGCATATCTTGCTCTTGCATGCATTTTCTGGTTGTGACACAACATCGGCTGCTTACGGTATGGGCAAAGTGAAATTTCTTAAAACCCTAAAAAAGACACCTACCCTGGAATCTGCAGCGAATCACTTTGTACAGAAAGATGTAGACGCGGATATCATCGCATTAGCGGGAGAGCAATTTTTTATTGCGTTGTACGGTGGAGACATCCATAAAGACAAGTCAATCAACTTGCTGCGATACAAACACTTCGCGAAATCCCTTGTGAAGTCAACGTTTAATCTGGCATCCCTGCCACCTACAAAAGACACGGCCAGAATGCACGCATTCCGGACATACCATCAAGTTCAATCCTGGCTTGGAAATGACACTCTACCCGCGGAAAGATGGGCCTCCATATGCGCCGGGAAATCCTGTGAGAACGTGCAAGAAATCTCCAGAATGATTGCTACAGATGAAGACGAATACCACACCAGCTACGACGATGACATATTTTCTCTTTCCGAGTTTGTTTCAAGGGAAACACAACTTAACAAGGGCGACAAAATCGACGATTCTGCAATGATTGGAATTGACGATGCAGAACCCGGCCCATCAAAAAGACCAAGAGAAGTGTAGAAATACACTTCGTGGATTAGGCCTATAGGGGAGACCACGTAAAAAAAAACGCGCCACAAGCTGTACCTCAAAGGTGGTGTGGAAAACAGTTGGTGCGACACACTCGAAGGAACAGGGCCGTTCGAAAGTGCACACTAAATGTACGGTTTACGTGACTACATTTGCGGCGCTGTAAAACGGTAAATAATTGTCCAAATGGAAAAATACTCATACACAAATTTTATGCAAATTAGTTGTTCTACAAAAAATATAAGAGTATTTTTTATCGCAGGATTAACTGAAAGCGATATATTTACGTAAAAACCATTTCAACCCTTAATTTCTTGGCTTTATGGGGTAACAACTTTTAAATTGTTGCGCGCTCGAGAAAAAGGCATTTCCAAAAGTTGTGACGAATTTCATAAACTACAAACTTGTATTGATGAAATTCCAGTGCCAGAGCAACAGGAAACGAGAAATTGCTGAAAAACCGTTTTCAACACTTCTTCCGATATTGCGGAAAAACAATTTCTCCGATCGATCCGAAAACTTAAAATTAGACTCAGAGCACAGCCCCCCACCCACCCATTAACACAAAATGCTGGTACCAAGAATTGCATGTAAAAATTCCCTGGCGCCTGTACTAGTTAGATGGTTTAATAATGTCAGGATGTGCAGCTTTGAATTGTGCTAATAATTCAAGAAATGGTTTTTGTTTATTTTGTTTTCCCGCTGTTCAAAAACGTGAGAAATTTGGGTTCAACGTTGCGGTCAGTTAGTAGTACACTACAAATTTAAAATTTTCCCCCATTGGGCGCCATTTTCATGCCCACTGCATAGTGGAAATCAGGGCCGGATTTAAGATATGGGTGGCCCAGGGCACATTTTGGTGGGAGGCCCATTGTTTCAAAGTGTTGCAATATGTAATGAAAAAACACGAAATGAAAGGAACACCAGTTTATTTACAAAATTTATTTACGCAGAGAAATTCAGTTAAAATTATTCAATTTTTTTATTAAAAAGTATAGTATAACATAACACAAATAACACATAAATATATTACAAATCAGCGAATGAATAACGTTATAACCATTACAGTACAGGCATTTTCCTTGATTTTCGTGCTACAAAATTGCTGATGATGTCACTAAAGTCCATTTCACGCAGTATATCTGACTTTTAACATAATGCAATTTGTGTTTTTCAAGTAAAAACATACTAAACATTTAATTGTGAATAATTATAACTGGTGTAAATTAGTAAGTTATCAGCTTCTGTAACTAAATTTAATGTGCATTACTATGTTGTTGGAAGAACAGACCAGTTTACCAGTACAATAACTTTTTATGATTTTAAATAATTTTAACTAATTTAAAATATACAGTTTGATTATTACATTTCGTATCAAGCTAACGAAAGTAAGAGAGAATGTATGGAAATTTTTGTTAAATGTTCCCTATCATTATAAACAGTTCACAGCAAAGAGACATGTATTTTTTCTGTTTTGTGATATTTACCCTTATATTGGTGGGAAGCCCCTTGGCCCTCCCCTTAATCCGGGCCTGATGGAAATGCATGTAATACAGGCCTATTTCCAAACTTGCTTTTTGACGGACCTTCGTTCGTTGCAGAGCCAGTATATATAGGAGAGTACAGCCACGTGCTCCTTATTTACTCCACTGACAAATGCATCACTTTTTGGTTTGTCACACAATTCCGTCAATGTGACGTTTGTCTCTCTATTGAGCAGATCGTGTGAGAGATTATATGCATGAAATTAAAATAAAATATTGTTTTCTTCGAAGATATAACAGCATTTCCTATCTAGAATTAAATGATCGCATCAAATTGTACCTAAGAAGCTACCAATCTTTATTATTCAATTATACATAATTTAGGAGTGCCTGTAAACTGTAGAAAATATCGCTCACGGCGAGTAGACCGAACTCAATAGACCGAAAGCAGTTGACCGAACTCAATTGACCGAATAGTAATAGACCGAAACGTCACTAGACCGAAGCAGCAATAGACCGAAAATCACTTGGTCGAAAATATATTACGGTTACATTTATTAACATTAATAGCATCAACTTCCCTTCACACTTTATTCAGGCTTAGAACTGACAGCATAAACTGCTGGCGTGTTTAGAAGTTTTTTTTTGTTTTTGATTCTATTTTAACTTTATTCTAGTAAATCATACAATACTTAACAGATATATCCTACCCAAGTATTTACGCACACACTGGAGAAAGTTGCTAATGGGTTAATCCTGCTAATGACGTATTTATCTTCTTTTGCGGTAATCGGTCGTGAGTAAATATTTCTATTGATGCTACTGTTACTAAATGTAATGTTTCGAGATATTTAATGTGCACATTTACCGAATGTGTACTTTAACCGTAACATATTTTCGACCAAGTGATTTTCGGTCTATTACTGCTTCGGTCTAGTGACGTTTCGGTCTATTGCTTTTCGGTCAATTGAGTTCGGTCAACTGCCTTTCGGTGTATTGAGTCCGGTCTATTTACCTAGAACCAGAAAATATTCGGGGTAATTATTATAGTACTTCCAAACAGTTAAAAACAATCGCCATTGCATCAATTGCATCGAATGTATGTCAGTTTGTTAGTACTTGATGTTGACCTTGACTGTAATCGACATACTTATAGATTGTGCATCAAGCGCATGTGAGGGATTTCAAGAGGGAAAATGAGATGTTGCTGTTGTAGATCTATGAAAAGGTGTAATAAGACACGAGCTTCTTTAAGCAACGCATACCATAGTAGATTTACGTCACCTGGTCGACTACTGGCGACCATTACTTTGATTTAACTCTTCTTCTCATCAGAAATAATCTACACTAAACTTTGTTAACTTAACTGGATCCCCATTTACGTAAGACTAAGACTAAGTGTAATGATTTTGAAATTTATAACATTTTGTACCTGATTTTGATCTATAAATGGTAATTTACAAGTCAAGCTACGAACGATTACTTTGGTTCAGGGTGTTTTCTAAAGCTGTATGAATTTCATTTTGGCATCCTGGAAATGCACTACTTGGAATTATGTTTTAAATAATTTCTGATACTATTACATTGAACAAACGATTATGTCTTTCTTTTCTTTGCTTATCTTCAAATTTGGCGGGTAAAATATTATGAGGCATGGGCAACGATTGTGAAGCTTTAAGTGTAATAGTTCTTTATAATTGAATTTGCGAAGACCTGTTGTCACGGGTAAAAAGCGTTACGCTTTAATGGCCCATTAACTTGTCCAAACGCTTGGCGTTTTACAGTTGTCGAGGTCACCGAAGCGTAAGCCTAGAATTATTCAATTGTCTCCGCGCATCTGCGGTGATGTTTTTTGTTACTAGTTCACTTCTGTAAGCGTCCTTGAGTCGGTCGCACAAATTTACTTCATATTAACCTTTACCTTACTTTAGGGCTAGTTTATAGTAATCTACAAAGGTAAGGATAGTGTCCTAGCTCACTCGCGTTACAGCGGGTTTGCGTTGTTGATTTATCGAAGATAGTGGGCCCTAATTACCCATTGCATTTGATTGCGGATTTGTCTAGCGTCGTGATTTAAGTCTTGGAGCTGTAATTTGAAGTTTTGCTTTCTCTTTCACGTTCTCTATTCTACTCTCGTTTCGTAGATTTCAGAGTCAACCAAGGACTTGTTAACGTACAAGCAGCTGGTTTGTACTACTAGCTTGGCAACTGAGTTTTTGAACCGTTGTAATTTGCAGGTGTTTGTCGAGGCCTTTGCTGTCTCATCTCTTTCTTCTGGTGTTATTTTTCTGGTGGCTGATTGGTGCTGTGTGCTTTCCGCTGCCGTTTCGCACCATACATGGGAGTAGTAAGATTCGATCATGTATTATGAAAGTAAAAACGAAGCTGTACCTTAAGCAAGCCGAAAGATTAGAATCACCGGCTAGTGTTGCATCACTTCGATGTTTTTCAATAATTAATGGGGCATTTAAGAAACCCTCTAAATTGCTACGTACGTGGTGGCATACTATTATTGTCGCCGTCCTACTATATTCGACCTGCAACATCACCGTAACTTTGGAAGCAGCATACCATAATTTGCTTGCTGTAACATCATTGTGGTTTGGTATTATTTAAAACTAGCAGTCCAGTGAGACAAATGTCTCATTTAATAAAACAAAAAAGACCGTCCCGGATGGACCAGCGTCCCGGACGGACGGAAATCACGTGATTTCTCGAAAACCGGAAGTGTCACGTGACTGAAATTCGGTTCCTGACCTCACATCACCATTCCTAACATATAACTTTTATAACTTTTTTCTCTATCTCTTACGGTTTGGCTGCTGAAACAGCGTCTCAGACAGACCATCGTCCCGGACGGACGAAAATCACGTGATTTCTCGAAAACCGGAAGTGTCACGTGATTGAAATTCGGTTCCTGACCTGACTTGACCATTCGAAACATATAACTTTTATAACTTTTTTCTCTATCTCTTACGATTTGGCTGCTGAAACAGCGTCCCAGACAAAACAGCGTCCCGGACAGACGGAAATCACGTAATTTCTCGAAAACCGGAAGTGTCACGTGACTGAAATTCTGTTCCTGACCTGACATGACCATTCCAAACATATAACTTTAATAACTTTTTTCTCTATCTCTTACGGTTTGGCTGCTGAAACAGCGACCCAGACAAAACAGCGTCCCAGACAGACACGTCTATTAGATAAAGGATTGGAACTCATGTGGCCACAATAGTGTACACTGCACTTCTAACTTTCGACCATGCTATGACCTTCTGTATTACATGTATTGTGTTAATTAATATAAACCACGTACATGTTTACTATGATGCAAGCTATCGATAGTACATAGTACCTTAGGGAGTTGAAGACTTCTTCTAAGATAAAAGAGATAACGAATATACAAAAAGCTTTTTGACATTTTCTGGTAATTTTGAATACTACCGCAAGCCGTCTTCACTGTAGCTAGTCGGCCTTCCGACATCTCCATGTAGCATCAACGTTTGTTTAGTTCGAAGCTGGTTAGAGAAATTGAGTCTGTTTATTCTGAGACTTGAATCTAAAATTGTTTACCGTTCGTAGTAAAATAATTATATACCCCGAAGCTAGTGGCACTGTTGAATCAGATTGAACCATCCCATGTCTAAACTTTTAATTAAGCTTTTAGAGCAACTTGTTTAAATTCGAAAGTCGACGTTTCAAATTCTGAGTTTTGCTACATCATCTTCTTTAATCAAGTTAAAGCCCTGGAATTGATGTTATGTGAGTACAAAAGAAGTCAGTTCTTAAAGCTTTCCGCAAATGTGCTCATGATGACTGAATTTGAACTATCAACATCAATCTCAAAATTTTATTGGCGTAAACAGACCTGTTATTTATGTAAATTTAGTTAGGGAAGAAACTACTCCTGATTATTTAGTATGTGTCGTGGTCACGATATTTAGTGCAAAGTTTTAGTTGAATATGTTCCTAAATATATAGCTATTCTAGTTGTCGTATCATGTGCTGAAAGAATTTAGTTAAAATAAATTACTCAGCTTTTATTTTATTTTTTTCAAATAGACCGATGTGAGGCAACAGTTTCCCACTATACAGAGTCCCTGTCGGAAGTAAATTCGTCAATTAATTTTTACAATCCACTTGGCGCTCACAGACATGATAATGATATTCTTGGGCAAACTGTAGCATATCTACTGCAGCTAAAAATTGTTGCAATTACATTCAGTTTACCGAATATAATGACCACAAATAACCTTGGGAAAGCTGAGGGAGATTTTTAAGTCTATAATATTATGAAAACGTAATCTGATGTAGTTGATGGCACTAATTTTATTTAAAATTACAACCAGTAAATTCTAACAGTTTATTTGAAATATTACAAGAATATGCATGTGAAATAGATATTAGAAAGAAATGAAAAATGTCTTTTAGACATTGAAAATTAAAAAAGGTGTGCATATTGTCTTAGGCATAAAGCAATTTATGCAAATGGTCATTTGCCTAGACATATGCTGAGTGTTCAGTGCATAGGACACAACGTCGACTGAACACAACGCCGACCGTAGAAGTGACAAAAATTATCAAAGGCTGCAACTAACCTAAACAAGCTAAAACAGTATGTTTGCCGAATTTCGTTATATGGCTGACATAGAGGTAAATAATCATTTGCATAAATTTCCTTTATGCCTACAACAGATACACGAAGAGTTCAACGAAAATATTTTAAAAGTTTGTAGTGACATTTACTATACACATTTTAAGATAGTTTTTACAGATTTCGTTGCTCTTTACATAGCCTGAAGGAACAACTAACGTTGATTACAGCATTATTTTCCATTTAATGCAAATACTTTTCAATTTGGGAAAACAGGCAAAAAGTAAACGTCTCGCTTAGTAAGTGTCAATTTTATCATATTCCTTAATAGGTAAAGAGCGCCAGAAATCTGTAGGGGCCACTTCTTTACTGGATACCATATTTATATCATCTGGTGCTTTAATAAGCAAATAAGTAAAGTTATCAGTATTAGCAACCGGTTGCCACTCGACGTTCTCTGCCTCTGGTTTTCCATTTCGTGCAAATGAAGTAATCAAATCTACTAGTGTTTCTTTAACCCTTTCATCAGATTCCGATAATTTGGCAAATGAAAGTTGATACAACAGCGCACTATCTGCTCCATGACACACTCCTAAAGACTCGTTAAACGTTGGACAACGAACATAGCTAATATCTGCTTTGTAATTATATATATAAGAATACGTGAGTGATTTGGCTAGTCTTGCTTGCATCCGTGAAGCTCTTTCAAATCAAGAACAAAATATCTTTCGCTAAAAAGACCAATCGCATCAATGGCATCATCATCCGTTATATTTTCTTTGCTAAAATAAAATTGTTTGATTTTGTCTGCAAGCAGAGGTTTGTCTGAATCAGCAACAGTGTTATTGTATTCCAAAACGTACGGCAAAGCTTCGCTCCATTGTTCGTTAAGCTCCTTTAAAGTGTTGTCTAAAGCCCCGTACACCACGGATCCTTCCGCCCCAGCAATCGTCATTAACAAAGGAACGTCGTTAAAATTGCCACTCTCTAATAGTTTATAGGGGTAATCCGTTATAAAAGCAGTGTCAGATGGCTTTTCAACAACCGGACTAAATGGACTAAGGGGGAATCCAGCAAATACGGAAAATTTATCCAACTGTTGAAGCACCTCATTTGCAGAACGTTTCCTCATGCACTCGATGAGTTCTTTAGTTGATAAACTGTTGCAGCCGAGGTGTGCACCCAATTCTCGTGCGCGTTCCAAAGGTGATTTGTTTATGGCCCAAGGAGCTATAGCCGTTCCACTATGTGGTATTGCTCGATGGAACAATCCTTTAGCTTGAGGGGAAAGATATTGAAAGTGCACACTAGCTCCACCGGCGGACACTCCTGTAAGTGTAACTGAATTCGGATTACCTCCGAATAATTTTATATGACTTTGGACCCACTTAAGGGCGAGAACCTGATCTTTCAATCCATTATTTCCAGATACAACGTCGTCTCCGGTACTTAGAAAGCCAAATATTCCCAAGCGATAATTTATGGAGACGAAGACAACATCTCTATCCATCAGATATCCAGGACCTCCTTTGTTTGGGTTGCCTATCATAAAAGCCCCTCCATGGATATATACGATGGTGTCCAAATTTGCGTCTGAGTTAAGGAGGTTTTGTGGTACATAAACGTTCAGATATAAACAGTCTTCGCTTCCTGCAATTGCACCGTCCCGAGTTGGCTGTGCGCATGTGTGTACGGTAGTAGCATTCCAATTCCCGTTCCATGGATCAATGCTCTGAGGCTCAGCGAATCGTAAACTGTCAACCGGCGGTTTCCCATATGGAATCCCTTCGAAAGCAGCAACGGTGCGACCTTTGTACGATTTTAGATAACGTCCGGTAACCTTCCCAAGAGCAGTGGTGACGACAGGGTACTCATCCTCGAACGAAGGAGCTGGAAAACATTGATGAGGGAACATTATACTATTTTCACTTGGCAACAATTATATTTTTTATGTATTATCTGCACAATGTCAGTATGAAAGCAAAAAAAAGTGGAACAGCAAAAGGCGCTAGGGCAACAGCAACTAATGGCTGAACACTAATCAACAAGAGAAAATAGTTATTTGTTTCATTAGTACAAAAAATGCATGATTTCGGGACAAGTAAGACAGATCGCCGGACGATGCGCAGCGGAGTCCGGCGGGTCTTATGCGTCCCGAAAACGCATTTTTTTGTACGAACAAAACATACTATTTTTTCACCAACTACTCATAAATTCGATAATATGACTTATTATTTAGAATCAAACATTGTAGGTTATATTGTAGAACTGTCATGGCGCAAATAAACAACAACAACGGCGACTGCCGAATATTGACGAAGCGTTTGCTTTTTATTTAAAATTTACTATGTAAAACCCTATCTTGCGTCCATTTTTGTACTAGTGCAAATACGAATCGAAAAGTGTACAGTTGCCAAGGTAATTTGTGAACATCCCGAAATGACTTACTTTTTATACAAAATTATTCGACAATATGGCGTCTTATTCGTGTGGTTGGAGAAAAATACATCTTAGATCGTCTTACATATGAAAAAAGAAGAAAGTAAACGGTACTAAAACAAAGAAAAAATGAGAAGCTAAAGCAAGATCCCTTTAAATTAAAGAACGAAATAGAATAAATCTTCATAAATCGCGCGACGAAAGAAATGCCGCTCAGAAACAGAGTACATATCGAAACTGGCCAGTTCTAAATAGAATCGGAGGTAGTCACCCTTTTAAAGAGGCATATAAACAGAACTAGATGGAGGGTTAAAGAATTTATTTCAAGCATATTCGTTTTGAAGCATTTCTTATGAAACCGTGAGCAAAATACTCATAGGTCAACCACTGACGGGTTAAGAACGGGGCAAAAGTAGAAACTGATAGAATTAGGACACTAGCAAACGCTAAATAACTTGTAGAAGATTATAGACAGCTGACGGAAATGAAGAAATTTAAATAAGAAGTTTTAAAGGTTTCTAACTTACCAAATAACAGAATGATTGTGAACACTGTGCAACGAAGTACCATTGTAACGGTACTGAAATCTACTGAACGATTTTAGATAATACTAAGTCACTATGACGCTAATAGCAAGATTGCAAATATAAAAATAAGTATGATAATTTAAAACGAGATAATACTTGCTACGAAGCAGCAAATTTGGATTCAGTCTATCAACATGGTGCTATTATACAGATAAAAGCAAATGTAACTATCCAAATATTTTTATAATCGCTGCGTCAGGGCTCAATGTTTACAAACTGTTGTATCTATGAGTTGTTCAAGATAAAAACACTTGCTAATGAATTACACAACAATGTATAGCGAGCAATCGTACCAGGTTGCATTGTAATCAAGGTCCATTACAGACCAGTTCGAGTATGGACGGATGATAAAATAACTGGAACAGTATAATAACTACTAAAAAATGTAGTTGGCTTTGCTAGTGAGTAAGACGACAATATTATGCAATATACAATGATAATATTTATCACTTTAAACAATAATTAGGTGTTATTACAAGTTACAATAATTATTCTCGATATGATATGGTCATATCGCTCATACACAAAAATATAGCAGTTTACTGTTGTTGTTGTTTCAATTCTGCTGTCAATTTTGAGTTTACATTAGAACGAGCTATCTCTGGGCAGAGTTTCTTGTTGAATCTAATTTCAGAAGCATAGAAAACACTGCAAATACAGCTTAGACTTTGTGATTGTCCAGCAAATCTATAATAATATATAAGGAAAGTTTCTCTTATGAGGTCAAAAGTTCTAAAACCGCTAGTCAGTCCTGGGTGGAACAGTCTATATAATAAGCATTACGCATCTTGTACGTTTAGTTTATTAAAAAAGCTTGTACACAGTTGACAGTTGAAGGATCCATAATTAGCTCAAAATGGGGGTGAATCTCATAGGCGCGAGTGAAAAACACCATATCTTCCCCATGTAGACTTCTATTTCAGTGATTTAGGTGCGTAAGTAGCATTTACGTGCTTAGCAAAACCTACGCGTTTCACAACGAGCGACTCTCGAATTTTTAGTTATTATTATATGTACGTTCTTCTTCTTCTTCGATCCTTTACCCCACGAGAGGGTTTGGTGGTATTATGAAGTAGTTGATACTGTTGTCACCCACGCGTTGAGGTCTTCAGCTATGTGTATAGCATTGAGTAAAGTATGCCCGGTCAGCGCTCCAACTTTATCAGACCATCTTTTAAGAGATCGACCCTTTAACCTACGTCCCTCAACCTTTCCTTGTACAATCAAACTCTCCATGGAATTCTTCCTTCGGGATATGTGACCAACGTATTGAAGGAAAGATTGGCTGACTTTCGAGGACAATCGGATTTCAATATTAACTTTTTTTATATGGAGATGGAGAGATTGGTACAGTCGGCTGTCCACGGTATACGCAAGACACGTTTAGTTTCTACCCAAATTTCAAAGGCATAATTCTTTGCGTGTCTGCTTTTCCAAGGTCCATGTTTCTGCTGCATACATCGCGATAGGGAAGATGAGTGAATGGACAAGCCTGAATTTAGTGGACTTTGTAATAGCTGACTTTTTCCAGATGACTCTATCTCATGGGTTGGGTTGTTACATCCTGCCAATTTATTATTTGGATATTTAAAATTAGTTGATAATATATTGGCTTTTACATAAATTGTTCTGACTACTTGACTAATAGGACAACTTAGTACGGGATTATAGAAATTATAGGAAATAAATTCTCAATTTCCAAATACAGTGGCCTAATCTCACATTTATAATACAGAAATTTTAAACAATTACGTCTGCTATTACGTGTGCTATTACGTATCGTTACGTTGCCAAGGTGATATAACGTAAGTAAACAACGCCACTAAAACAAAACACACACAAACGACACCACCGAAAAAAATCATTGAAATTTATAGAAAAATATGCGTTTCACCTTGATATTCTGCTCTGCAAACGGATGTTTAGGCGTGTATTGGTCCACCAGCAACTCCCTCGAAGACTGCGCCCCTCTTAGTATAGGCTAGCTTGTGTTGCAAGGCTCCTGATGTATCGCCAATGTGCTGCTCGTCGTCTAATCGCTACTCTTGGCTCAGCTCCAGTGCCTACAGTTAGGGCTCCATTGCGATGCACGATGGTTGCTACCTACCCTAGGCTTTGAGTTCTCCGCTTCTTGTTTGAACCACTGCACTAATTAGAAAATTGGTATTTATTTATAACTTTTAATTTGCTTTTTGTGGGAAGCCAAAACGCACGCACACCACCTTGTCTTCTTCCCCCCCCCCCTAATTTTTTTATTGTTATTTTTTCAACTTGCTATTAATGCAATTTCATGTTTTAGCCAAAACTAAGGTTATTTCACGGGTAATTCTATTTGTTTACAGTTTTAAATTCAAAATTATGACATTTATGCAATATGGTTACCATAATATTTGCAATGCTTGAATTATATTAATTCCTATCATAATTGTATGTTAGTTTAAATTACGTTCATTGCAATATATTAAATAGAATTGGCGATAAAATGCAACTCTGTCTGACTTCGGCTCTAGTAGAGAGTTTATTTGACTGGACCGTATTGATTCGTATGTCGGCTTGATTATTTTCATATAATTCTTGGATCAGTCGTACGAGATGGTTCGGGGTGCCCATTTCTTTTAGTATGTTCCAAAGAAGGTCCCAATTTATTCAGTCGGATGCCTTTGAGTAGTCAACAAAGAGTTACATCGATACACCAAACTCGTGTGCTTTATCTGCCAATTGTCGGATGTTTAAGGTATGCTCTTTAGTGACCAGGCTTGATACAAAGCCAGTTTGTTCGTATGGTATTTGTGGAAGGAGAAAAACCTTCAGACATGTATAAGGAATGTTCAGTAAGACCTTACATGCATGTGGAATTAGCTGTAATTACTGCAGTTTGCAGAACCTTTCTTATACAACGGCAAGAATGTTGATGCACACCACTTCTCAGGCCACTTTCCGGTATTCTATATTTCTTTGCATATTTCGTGTAGTTCATCAACTGCAACATCTCCCATCGCTTTATGTAATTCTGCGGTTATACCATCACTTCCAGACTTCAACTTTTGAACGTAAGATGCTTGGTTCAATGTCGTCTTCTATGTTGCTTAAGTCGTCAACTTCTCTGTAATGGTGTTTATTATCGAAGAGATTAACACAGTACTTCCGCCAGACTTCGACAATTTCATCTGCTTTCGTTATTGTATTGCCCTGCTCATCATGGATAATTTGTATTTGGGGTTTAAACGCTCGTGACAGATACTTTATTTTGTCATACAGTTCTTTCGATTCGTGTCGAGTAGTGCTGTTCAAGTTGGGGACATATTTCGCTGCTAGGTTTGTTTTGTCAAAATTGACAGCAGAATTGAAGCAACACAACTCTTTGTTTATATAGTAAACTGCAATATTTTTGTGTATCAGCAATATAACCACATCATATCGAGAACAATTATTGTAATTTGTAATAACACCTAATTATTATTTAATAGTAATTTACGATGCAAGTAACGTTATCAAGCTTTTTACATTACGAGAGAATAGTTTGAATGAACGAGCGACGTTAGGAGCGAGTTCTTTAAAATTCTCGAGTAATGTAGAAAGCAGATAACGTTACGTATATCGTAACACGGTTTATTTTATCCTAAAATACTAATCTTTGTAAAAAATAGGAAAAGTGGTTATTAATGACACTTACAACAGCGAGTGGTGGTATCACTAGTAAGATAAAAACTTAATATTGTATTGTTGGTAGCACTGTCAGGTTATGTTAAATTTGAAATTTTCAGGTTAAGTTTTGCGCTAGTTTGTGTCAAATAACAAACAAAACCTAACCTACTAACATCGAATTTGACATAGACTGACAATACACTTCAGTGCTGTCAACATGTGATTAAATGCTAATAAAGCATCATTATGTTATTTTTCTTAACAACACTAGTGCTGTTAAATGCATCTTAACGCAACTAGTTGCTAAGGAGTTATTGTCATAATAACATAATAGGATAAAATAAAGTGATAAATCTTATTAATTTGTATATTGCATAATATTGTGGTTTCACTGACTAGCAACGCTTTTAGTAGTTATCATGCTGTTCCAGTTATTATATCATCCGTCCGTACTCGAATTGGTCTGTAATGGACCTTCATTACAATGCAACCTGGTATGCTTGCTCGCTAAAGATTGTTTTTTAATTCATCAGCAAGTTTATTTATCTTGAACAACTTATAGACATAACCGTTTGTAAACATTTAGCTCTGATACAACGATTAAAAGAAGATTTGGATCATTAAATTTGCTGTTATGTGTATAATAGAGCCATGATGGTAGACTGAATCCAAATTTTATATTTGGTTTTTTGTTATTAGGGTCGTATCGACTATGTTACTATTATCTGAAATCGTTCAGTAGTTTCCAATAACGTTACAATGGTACTTCGTTGCACTGTGTTTACAATCATTTTGTTATTCGGTAGGTTAAAATTACAGACATATTTGATGAAGATTGTTACAGCACGAAAACAGCACGACTTGAATTTGACATTCAAAATACTCAATCTTCAGTTACCCGATAAAACGACACCAATCGGAAAATTCTCGGGTTCGTTGCCCCAAATGGTGTTACGATGGACTGTAACAAAAGTTGCCGACTAAACTTCAGAAGGAAAAGGGGAGGTTTATTACAAACTTAATTAGGGCAACAACCCGGTAAACGAAATAAAGACGTTGATTGCCAAACGCCACCACTTTTAGATCGATAAATCCGCTCACTTAAAAGTGGAAATAGTAAACGGACCTTAAAAGGTGTTTGCAGTGCTCGATTCCAGCCAGCGTGCAGCATCGGTGAACTCACCTTACGTGTATTCCTTGAGCTTCTCCAAAACTCCTTACAAAAGGAAAACACCACATCCACTAATGAATTTGCATGCAACATTATGTATACGCAATAAGAACGCACGACTACTTTAGAATAAAATGTATTGATTGGAAAGGAAAGCACTTCAACGAAAGCACCTCAGCGACGCCCGAGTAATTAAGATAAGGCTTCCTTTATACGGCAAGCAACCATATGTGAATTTAAATAAAATATTGCCTAAGATATGATGAAATGAATCGGAAGAGGCCAGTATTGGAAATGAGCGGGGTTGAGTTTTGAAACATAATTAAACTATCAATTTGGGCATAATTAAAGCGAAAGAAGTACTAATGTTTGAAATGCAAATGCGGAAAAGCGCTAAATTCAAAAATTGTCCTTACAAGCTTTTCCGTACGTTTTGGAATACAATTACACTGCTGCTGATTCAGACAAACTTCTGGTTGCAGATTAAGTCAAACAATTTTATTTTGGCAAAGAAAATATAACGGATGATGCCGTTGCTGTAATTACTCTTGATCAAGGTAGATCCAGAAGACAACACTACTCTGTTTTCACCAGCACGAAATAATAAAATGAAGTAAAAGTATGTATCCAGAACCACAGCAGCATCTCCTTAAGTACTAGAAAATCACATAACGTAATCTGCTCCAACAGAAGGCGAATTGGATTCTCTCACCAGATATTAGACCAATTTCAAGAGCTACAGGGATAATTTCTCAAAGAAAGTTACCGCCAAAATTCATGGTATCCTCAACGATGATATTTACGAACCAACCAATCTACGAACTGTCTCATATCTCAAGCTGCATCAACAAAGTGTGAATGTCAAGAGCATTTCGTGGAAATGGCTGCATCTAATAAATATTCATGTTCAAGAACTAACAAGATATCGAACATCGTGTACCGAGTGAAGAAGGTAATATCGACCTAACCATAGCTTGAGTAGTTGTTAAAGGTGGACCGATAGCTTCTCCGACTAAACTTGGTTAGGTAGTTCATTAAAATTCTACAATATTTAGATATCGTCTTGTTCCAAATCACATTTTTACCACAATAGACAGTAGAACTGCAGAAGTTGTTCTTGTTTTCTACTTGCTTGCGCTGCTCGGACTGTATCGAGCAACAGTTGAATCTGCATCGAATTTTCGGGACAAGACATTTTTGAACAAGGACATTTTTAATGCGGCAGTTGAAGTACTTTCTTCTAGGAGAGCTCTGCGTATTGCATTTCTCGAAAACTCGGAAAAGTCAAAGAAGTATTGACATATCATTTTAGGACTGACTCCCTTGTCTGTCTGGTTTATTTTCATTTTTATAGATATAACCAGTTTGTATGTTTGTTTATTGTTAACTAGTTTAGGTCTTGTCACCCAGCATAACGATAAGTACGAGTTCAACCCTGTGCAGTGAGCAAATTGTCAAGCGTAATTTGCAGGTACAGTGATGAATGCAACTTCGAAATGACGTTTGCGGATGAAAAGCAGTCACTTGCGAGCCCGGCCCACTGGGGCACGTTGGCGAGCGGCTCGTGGTAAATTGTCAGTTAAATAAAAGCGGCTTAGCAAATCCTTGCAGGGGTGAAGTTGCTGCATAGGTTTGTATATAGCAAGCATGGTTTGCGTGTCTAGCAAACACCATTCTTATTTATATCGTACAGGATGAATACACAAATTGAGAAACACCCACCTATATTCGTGACGTTCATTGCGGGTACATTACGTCAATGGTTATTGGAACACCAGAGTAGCAGCCAGGGATTCCCCTGTATCGTGTGTAGTAAAACTCCACGCATCACACCGTTCAAGGTGTAGGTGACGCAATCCAAGGGCAAGAACCGATTCCAGGTAACTTAATACTTACAGAAAGTTATTGCAGCCTCAGCAATAGGCGGAAGCTATAATTGTGTGAAAATCGCGTTAAAAGAGATGCGCTTACATGCATACGATCGCGTACAGGGCCAGCTTCAGACAGAGCCGACTTCAGGTAGTCTACTGTATGTGCTTTTAAAGACAGTTATTTGAAAGCACTTCTAATATTGTTTAAATATACGTATGTGCAGATATAGTGATCCTGTCAGTGTTTAAATGTAAATGCAAGAAGCCCCAAGCTATAGCGCATGTAGAGTGTCCATTCTTAATTTTCACTTTTGTATAGTTGTTATGTTAGGCTTTATATGTGTTTTAAAGTCAATATAGTTTGAAGTCAGTTTCAGCCCGAGAGCACTACAAGTGCAGACCAGTTTCCTATTTTTGACAAATAGTGGCCGCTCGTAACTACCGCTGTGTATTTAATAGGATCTCGTGCATACTGAGCTAGCAAGGTAAACAAACAGGTAAATTAATTATCAAAATAATAAGGACTACGAGATGTTTTATTTAAATTTAACGTTCCGACGGAGCGGAAAAACAAACTGCTTTGTTCCAAACTGCATAATTTTCAGTCCTTTTCTTGACAAAGATGCAATTCTAAAAGTGCCGGGAACACTAAATAATCATCATAACAGAAATTTTGTACTTTAAAATAGCTATATGAAATTGTCAGGAGCTGATGGTATTTGTAGAAAAAATTAAACAAAACTGGAAACTAAACTTATGGGGTCTTCACAAGAAGTGCGAGTTAACTTCAAGTCTTCATTGCTCTTTTGCAAAATCAAAATACTTCGTCAACAGCTATACTGCAGCTTATGTATTGAGCGATAATCAAGAAAGTTGAACGCCTAATCATCTCTTGATTAGGTCATGCAGATGTATTTTTTCTTTGAGAGTGAGTTTATTCAAAGCATTTTAATCGGAAGATGAAAATGGCAAGAAAGGAAAAGAGATCTTTGAGAAAGAGATATAGTCGTTTTAGGACATCAAAGAAACCGGGGCGTAAAAACAAAGTAATAGGAACTCATTCTGGAAAACATGAATATTCCCGAGTTGGGGATCTTCAAACGGCATTTGGAGTGTATAATTGTAAAAGATATATCTCATATTTCAAATTGTTGAAAAGTGCTGCATGAAGGTAGTTAGCTGGGAAAATGTCGTGGATCTACTGTTAAAATATATTGGACCTAATTCTATGTTTCAGAAAGACACATGACACATGAGTTAATCCTACCTAAAAGATAGATGACGGAGGTAGCCTAGAGAGTTGTCAAACTGAAATGGCAAAGCGCTTCTGGAGTGACGCTCTCGAACAGGCTGAAGATGAGTAAGCAGGACAAAGACCAGATGATTAGATGACGTTGCTGCGAAAAAAAATTTATGAGAGAAACGTGAGACCGACAAAAATTATGGCAACTACGAAAGGCATTCATCTAGCAGTGATAAGATAAGGATTGAAGAGAAAATGTGATAAATTGCGATGTTATTATTATCATTCGTACCTGTAGAAAATAAACAAACATTTGTCATTGCTGGTTGCTGAGTAATACAACTCAAATCAGCAAAAATGCTTCTATCGATTAGTACTAACGTCTTGTGGTTCTCGTACTGATGATCAATGCTGATGTATTGCATAGTCAGAGCTATTGAGTTTGATCGAATGGCATTTAAGAGTACTCGAACGTTCTGACTCATCTAATCAACGACGAGAAAAGATTCGTAGAATAAGCCCATTTCCGTGTATCAATAAGTTGGCTTCATGACGATCATTTTTGTTATCAAAAGGCAACCACAAACGTGATATGCAATAAAATCGTTTCAGTGACATCTTGTTTTTCAGAATTTTTGAAGATTAACCAAATGTCTTCTACTACTCCCCAATTATCGCCCATTTAGTATATCGCAATTAGAAATAAGCTAATCAGTTAATTATTGCAGTAGAGTATCGTGAGTACTCTTGCTGCTTGTTTAGCATAATTGGAATTATTTTTTATGATTGTTGGAACAACATTTAATCTACGATAACAAACTTTTGTGAATATCTATCGACCAGTATCTTAATATGCAAACACCACTTGACTGCATTGTTGAGTAATAGCAAAATGTACTAACTGAACATTCTCTTGAAGCACGATTCAGTAACTGCGCATGCCTGTCTAAGGAAATAGTTAAGTAGTGCTACCGAACTAAGCAAAGGTCATTTATAGCTAAATCACGCCGTGAAAACTGTTTCAACTTCAGTTCCTGCATTATCGAACATAAAAGTAGTTTTGACACATATTATTTCAGAGAGGAGATAAACCTATTCAAACCACGATTTTTATTAGTTTGGACATAAAATTACTACTTAACTTGTTCGATTAGGTCTATGGTATGATTATACAAGCAGAGCTGGGCAAACTACTTTAAAAAAGTAATTAATTACTAATTACCAATTACCGCCCAATGAAATAATTTAATTACCAGAGATTCAATTACTCACAGGAAATAGTAATTTAAGTACCAATTACTTAGTAATTGTAATTGTAAACATCAATTACTTTTTCAATTACTTTCAATAAAAATAATTGTCATATAGTTTTATTTAGTAGAACTTCCTTGCAAGTTGCAACTATCATTAGTGTCATGTCGATTCGTAATCGTAATCTAAAAATGCTTAATTTATATGTTTTGTTAACTATAGTAACCTACATACTACACTTTTGAAGGTTTTTTGATAATTAAATTTTGTAGCTACATGCACCGTTTTTCAAAACCAAAACTTTTTAGTTTGTTTTGATGTAAGATGTAAGTAAATAAATAAAGTCAAGGATAGCAATTATACAAAGTGTCACAAAAAGAATGGAACACCAATTGGTTATAGATTCCTTAGGTTAAAATAAACCGATTAAACCTAATATACCTTAGTACAAAGTCCATTCAGTAAGAAGGTGTAGGGACTTGGAGGTTCAGTTTCAATTTTTTTATTTCTGTATTAATTTCCCCACCTGGGTAGTTGAGTGGATTTGTAGTCTGCATAGCAACCAGGTGGACATGGGTTCAAATCTGGCGGTAGCCGAGAATTTTCTTGGAGCGGCAGTGGATTTGAACTCATTAATTAGTTAAGTTTAGCAAGTTTAGTAAGTTGTTGAGTGTGTGGTAAGTTTGCATGCGGGGGAGCGTAATGTAAGTCGCATGCTGCGCATTACCTTCGTTGCACTTCCCGTGGGGTGTGAATGGTCCTCGACACCGAAAGGTATAAAAGAGGCTATACGTAGATTATGAATGAATGATGAATGATGTATTAATTTCCACATAGGTTGTCACTTATCGCTGTAGTTGAGCTTTTTATCACGAATATGGGTTTTTTTGTCGAGGCCCGTAGAGCCAAAGCAAATAAACCACATGAGGGATAAAAAGGAACTTCCAGTGCCGAGGGGCACATTGTCTTTTTTTAAATCAAAATCACGAAATTAAAACATTTTAACCAACTTTTTTAGGTTATATTTACGTCTGTTGAAGTTTATCTGTCGCCCCACCACCTATAAATAGCCGTAAAACAATGGATTACTTCACTGTCGATTTCTCGTATTTTAATGACGAGTACTTCACTGCCGATTTAAAAAAATATATTTTTGAAAATTTCATTTTAAAAAGTAGGCTTTTTTAAATTAATTTCAATGTTTGCTTTTAATTTAGGAATGAACGATTCTAATTGGACATTTCCTTTAGTTACCAATAGACGTTTCCTTAGTTACCAGAACTGACCAACGCACTTGACTAAATTGAAGGCAAATACAATTCTATACAAAATAGGCTTGAATTTGAATGTTTAATGAAATTTTAAAAAATCTTATAGACAACTCGTGTTAGCGTGATTATTTTTCACGCGTGTGGAATATTAAACTCGACTGCGCCTCGTTTAATAACCCTCCACACTTGTGAAAAAAAGTTGCACTTCTAACACTTGTGGTCTAAATAACTATTTTTTCAAATACGAAGAAATGTCGAATTTCGTTTTGGATAGATTTTCTAATGGCATTAGAAAAAACGGCACGCTGAATGTTATAAAAGTAATTTTTCCATGTTCGTGTAAAATTAATCCACTCCCGTTGCATCGTATGCTCGTAAATTAAATGTTGAAAAACTCTCACTTTTCTGAACTGGTAGAAGAATCTACTATTAAATACGCCTAACATGAGGCTGAATGACGAAAATATGTAACTTCCTTAAGTATATAAGGTGCAGCATTGGATTTCTTAATTGTTTGAGCAAAATTCTTAGATTTTGTAAAGAACACTAAATGGTGATCCAATTGGCGCAACTTGAGCATTTTTCCTTGGCTCAGTTCGAAAAAAAAATTTTTACCCCTTTATACGAAAGTGACATTTTCTGTCGCCTGTAAGGGTTTCCCGAAAATATACTTTTTGTTCCCTGGTCAGTAATAGATTAACTAGCCTCCTAATTTTCAGATTCAAATATTTTTGAATGCAGCTGAGTACAAGAGATACTCTCATCATAAAAGCTAAACGTGTAATATGTATAAATCTGTACTAAAATGTAATTTCCTCCCTTGCATGATTATTGATTACAATACGGATGATTGAAATAAGAATCCTTACATCAGATACAAAAATAAAAGACATTTGCTCAAGCACGTAACAATAAAGTCATTTTTACATTCAAGAGACCTTTATGCCATGTGTTTAAAAAGAAATTACATAAGGGTTGGCCATGGAAAATAAAACTAATGTCGACAGCAAGCTTTAGAGACAAGAATCTTTAAAATTTTCAATCAAGATATCAGCGTATAATAGAAACTTACAATAACAACAAAAGGTATGACAGTTAATGAATTCTAAAGCTTGCTGTTGACATTACTTTTATATTTTATGGCCAATCCTTATGTATTTTTTTTTAACACACCGTGTAAGAAACGGGGAAAATACGTATTTCATAAAATTACTGTCAACGTTCAACAAATGGCCCAGGTTGCTTTCATTTTTTATTTCAAATTTCAAAATCTTAACATCTTCAATAATACCTACCTATCGACGTTAGCAAATTTTTAATATTACGTATTTGAATGTCTCGTAATTAGCATGGTTTTGTATGTTTCATCCGTCAACGCAGCACCCTATATAACGTAAAGACGTAATGTTGGATGAGGTAATCGGAATTATAATAATAATCAAACCTAATATGCTGCAGCAGTCCGTATACAAAGCAGCATACGACCATTACATGGCAAGAAAGCGACAAAGAATGGATAATTTACAAAATGTTCATTGCAAGAGTGCGGTAAACTTATGCGGTGTTTTTATATTGTATTAGTACCATACCTCATACTGCATTTTGGAGTCAACGAGGCCCACAATTTCGCGGATTTTGGCCGTTTAGTTCAATTACTCTCAAAAACGTAATTGTCTGAACTTAAAGCCCGTTACAGTATAACCCTATGCTCGTACATCATTTAAAACAAACAAATTGAAAGGAAGAAATAATTATTATGAACCAATATCGTCTAATGAAGCTATTTTAAATTATATTTTTACCGTAGGTATTGTAATCTATAACGTACTTACCGCAAATATAGTTTTAGAGTTTTCAACAATAAATATTAGTTTCACTGTTACAACCTACGTATCACATCTACTACATGCACGCACCAATGCACTCTTTGCTCGTGATTCGTGAACGCGTCGTACAAAATGCAATGTTGCACAAAAGTTGCTGCTATTTGATCGTCAGAGGAAATCATAAATTAGGGTTATTGGTTGGGGAATGCCCTATCCCGATTTGTTTAATATGTAACTTAATAAAGCCTTATTATATTTTGTTGCGTTCTGGAGATTTAGCACTCAATCGAGGTCAGTAATTAAAATACCACAAAGTAATTCAATTACCTTCAGTAATTTCAATTACCACCGGTAATTCAAATACTTGTAAAGTAATTTAAATACTTCAGAGTAATTTCATTACACAAAAGTAATTGAGTAATTGAACGTAGTAATTAATTACCTTCAAAAAGTAATTTTCAAGTACTTGTTAACAAAAAGGGCAATTCCCAATTACAATTACCGCATTTTGAAAAGTAATTCAATTTCAAGGCAAATAAACAAAAAGGAATTTACTAAGTAATTAATTACTGCCCAGCTCTGTACACAAGGCAAACACATTGTAGCTTACATATTAGATATATTAGCTTACATATAACTACTGAATTAATATATCAGAAAAAGTTAACAGTATAGAAAAAAAACATTTTAATGTCGGGGGAACGGTATATTTAGAGAAAAAGTGGACATACATTAACTTATATTCAATTAATTTATTGAAATATGTCATTTTAGAAATATATAAATCTACTTAAAACAAACTTCAGTTAAAGATGTTTTCATTAGAACAATTCGCTAAAGGTAAGAACATAAATATGTAGGATGCAAACGGCTAGCTGAACTACTTCTACGGATACCGAGACTGAAATTAATAGTGAAGAAATGTGTAGAAAGAATGGGACCTGATAGAACAATAAAAAAAGGTTTTTTATAAGAAATCCGAAGGAACTTAAAGAAAGAGATCCAGAAAGAAGTGGTTGAAGGTAAAAAAGTAGAAAATAGTCCAGAATAAGCTAAGATCAGCAAGAAGGCCAAAGTCCTTCAAAGGTTGTATCATCATGGTGCAATGTTAATCAAAGCAAATAGTTTTTGATTATTTCCTATAATATCAGAGACTAATAATATTAGCAATTTTAAGAAATTGAGATTTAGACCAATTTTTGGTCAAATAAGAGGTTTGTCTGGTTAGTACCCGACTAATAGCAATATCTCCTCAACTGGTTCTGCTTTTGCGATACAATCTGTGATAGCCGAATTTTGAATATCCTCACATATTAACAAGATTATCAAGCTGTGTGTAATAATAACTAAAACGAGTTTCAATGCAATCTGTAACCCCAGTTAGATAATATTGCATCCGGAATTTAATAAATTTAGTCGAAAGTAATCGGTGAAGGGTTTACGAAATTTAGCTGCAGCGAGCACCAGTTCGGTAATAATGCCTCAGATTATAAACTCAAATAGTGTTCTTGACAGAGGCTTGACAATATTATTGAAAGCATTTTGAAGTTTATTTGACCTTCGACCATTTTGTTGCATTAAATTTGATTGTCAAGCATGTTCCGTGACGTCATAGAACTAGGTTGGGTTTATTCTACCAAACTGGGTGGTCACACCATCAAACCTACTGTATGTTGTATGCAACTGTTTGAATCAGCTGTTATTAGTGAGGTTATGGTCTGGTTTCAAGGAGCTAGTTGTTATTTGTTAATAGGTATGTACTTTTGTTAAAAAAAATAGAAGAACAAATCATTCTTTCGTTAGTAGGTTAAGGAATAGCGTTGTGTAATCAGAAACAGCGAAAATCTAGGAAAGTGTGGACCCAACTTCAAAAACCGACACAATACGCAGAATCGCGTCAAACAGTTACCTACACGGAAATTAGAGCAAGTCCCATTTTAGAGATGTTTGACAAACACGATTGGTGACGTCACAAATACGTCATCATTGATGTTTCACACACAAATTTGATGCAACATAGTGATTGTGTGACCTACGTATTAGGTACAGTTGCAGCCAATAAAAAATAGGACAACTATTATAACAGATTTTTGTCTAATTCTAGCTGCTTGAATTTGTTTGATTAATATGTCCTATTGTAACATTGAATACAATTCCAAATTAGAAATAATACGACAAAGCAGTTATGCCGTATATAAATGCAGTGACGAAAGGTGGAATAATCGCTAAAATAGACGTAACTGTCCCATTTTTTTGCCGCAACTGTACCTACAAAAATTAGAAGGTCACTTTTTTCGATCACTATATTTTCATTTAGAAAAAAACATCGATGACATCATTATTCGAAAACAAAAATAACAATCTGCAAGTGACAATTATAAAAAGTTGAAATGTTCCAGAAAGTAACTATATGTATAAATCGGTAACTATAAATTATATTAAATATCTATGGATTTTATTAAATATGTATGGATTTCATTACAATCTTTGGGTTACACTATAGAATTTCTAAAGTAGGGCCTTTGCATATGAGTAGGTGAAATGGATAATTAGAATGAGTTTTGACAGGTGTACTAATCGAGCAGAAATTGATTGGACGATTTAATGGATTTTCAATTATGTTTACCAGTAAACTGATGTTTTATTTCCGGCTATAGGTTTAACATAAACGTAATTATTTATAATTTACTAAGTAAATCATTTACATTATAACAAACCCCAACCTCAATGTGTAGTTCAGGTACCCGGATTGAATCAATTGTCTTTTTTGAGCCTAAGATCATTCAGTAGGTTTAGCTCAAAACCTCCACGTTGCTATAATGCATTTCTTTGCAGGTGCAGCTCTTCTAAATATTCCAGTCTTCATTTACTGCTGAGTGAAGGAGCATTTGGTCATACTAAAAACATTCAAAATGAGCATCAAGCAACAAGCTGCAGAAGGCATCTTTGGCGCATCGCGAACTGTTTGGGAGAATGATGGCAACACGCATCCAAATATGTTATGTATCAAGGAAGAAACTATTAAAGATACTAATGAAGATCGTTATTTCTCACTGGATATCAAACAAGAACTGCTTGATATAAAAGAAGAAGCTTGTGAAGGAGCAAATTTTGTTAATAAACTATTTAAATGCATTACGTGTAGCCGAAGCTATACTTTTCACAACGATTTAATTGCAGGCGAAGAAGCTTATGTTACGCCAAATTCATTCACGTGTAGAATTTGCGAATATAAAATGCCACACAAAAATAACGTGGGTATTTTTTTGGATGCTAATGAAGGATACAAATTGGACAATTGTTCAATTTCCAAATACCGAACAATAGAAGCGCCTAGTTTAGTTAAATGTGTAGAGAAAAAGACCTTCAGTTGCTCTATTTGTGGATACAAAACAATAAATAAAAGTAATTTAGCTGCTCATAAGCTATCTCATGCAGTAGAAAAACCACATAGTTGTTCAATGTGTGAATTTAGGTCTGCGTATAGATATAAATTGGTTATTCACCTACGTTCTCATACAGGAGAAAATTTTTACAACTGTTCTATTTGTGAATATAAAACACCACTAAAGAGCAGGTTGACAACACATCTGAAATGTCACATGGGAGATAAACCCTACAGATGTGGAATTTGTGGATTTGAAACAGCCTACAAAGGTAGTTTACGGGCACACGCAAAAAAGCACACAGGAGAAAAACCTTATAGTTGTCTTATTTGCGGCCACAAAACAGCCCATAAAAATAGCTTAGCTAAACACATTCAGCTACATACGGAAGAAAAGCCTTATAGTTGTTCTGCCTGCAAATTTAAGACTGCTTGCAAATCTACGCTGGATTTACATATTCTAACTCACAAACTTTATAGATGCACTGTTTGTGAATTTAGAACGACACGCAAAACTATTTTGAAGTCGCATGTGCGAGCTCACGCAAGAAAAAACCCTTTCAGTTGTTCTGTTTGTGATTACAAAACGGCACAGAAATTTAGATTGGTTAAACATATGGCATCCCATCCAGAAAACCCTTCCCAAAGGAATTATTGTTGTGCTTCTTGTTCATTTCGATCTAAACAAAAAGGTAAATTAATTGTTCATATAAGGTGTCACACAGGTGAAAAACCTCTGTGTTGTTCTGTTTGCGACTACAGAACTGGGGATCTTAGTAGTTTAAATAGACATAAAAGGTTACATACAGGAGAAAAGTATTTTTGTTTTAATTGTGAATATAAAACGTCAGATAAAAGCCATTTGATCAGACACATGCGGGCCCATACTGGAGAAACACCGTACATTTGTAACCTATGTGACTACAGAACGCCACGCAAAAGATCGTTAGTAATTCATATGCAGTCTCACTGTTCTTTTTGTGACTTCAAAACAACACGCAAAAGTACTATGATGAGCCATATCAAACGTCATAAAAAATAAATCTAATGAAACCAATGTAGGAAATTTTATATCTCAATAAAATCGTAGCAGCCTAAAATAACGTTTTGGCTGCAATTGAACTCAGATAGAACTGCTGCCAACAAGATTTCAACAACTGTGATGAAGTTAGCCGTCATATGGAGACAGCACCTTGAATCAGAAGAATTATATATCACTCCATCATGAAGAAACTGCGTGGAAACAGAGCGAGGCGAAGGAATACTAAAATTAATTGAGAAGATATTTACAGTATCTGCAATTTTTATAGTTATATTAATAAATTTGTTATATTTTACTGTTTTTTAATATGAGGCAGACCACTGCATTTTCACTATTATAGTGACAAACAATATCATTGTCATCATTAATATATATATATATTTTTATATATATTTGGCAATACATTCTTTGTAGAATTGATGCCGCTCCTTGGAGCCCTTCTGACTTTATTAGTGGGGTGGTTCGTCACTCCTCTCCACTGTCCTACTTTACAGGTCATTGTGTTTCTTTGCTTCTTCTGCTACTTTTCTCCATATTTTCCTATCTTTTATTTTTTCTCTCCATTTATCGATTTTCATGGTTTTTATGTCACTTATCACTTGGTCTTCCCATCTTATCTTTGGTCTTCCTTGTGCTCTTGTTTCTTGTGGCTTCCATTTCATTATCTTCTTCGTAATTGCATTTTCGTCTTGTCTGTGTATATGGCCGTACCAACGTAATCTTCTAGCTTTAATTTCTTTTACTATGTTTTCTCCTTTTAGTCTTTCTTCTATCTCCTGATTTGTAAGTCTTATATATATTTTTTCATTTATCTTCTTTGGTCCATATATTTTTCGAATTATCTTCCTTTCGAATATCTTTAATTTCTCTGCGTCTTTATTTGTAATACACATGGTTTCGCATCATTAATATAGAAAGTTTAATATTTTAGAGCGTTTGGTGAAGGTATTTTTTCTCTGTATTCAATCTCTTAAATGAATGTTTGTAACCATCCTTTATCTAATAGACTTGTCTGTCCGGGACGCTGTTTCAGCAGCCAAGCCGTAAGAGATAGAGAAAAAAGTTATGAAAGTTATATGTTTGGAATGGTCAGGAACCGAATTTCAGTCTCTAACACTAATTATTATCTTAATTATCCTAATCCTAACTTTTTAGGTTAGATTCTAAGCAAATTTTATCAAGGCGAATGCGACTGGTAGTTTGCTACCAACAATGACGTCATATACGTACGTAGAGCCCTTTATTAAGGTACTATATGTATACGAGCAAGCTCGTCCGCCATTTTGAGTTACTGAAAGTGGCGGCAAATTCAAATTCTAGTTACTTTACAAATAGCATACGGTGTTATGTGCCTATATGTGCCTAAATCATAGTTAGTGCCTCTGTGCCTAAATCATAATTAGTGCCTCTGTGCCTAAACGTAAATGTTCTATAATATTATTGTGTGCGTTTGTACCTACATATTATCCATATTTTTATATTTCATTTTGTACAACACTCATATTTACAGATAATGTAAAACAATCGCTTAATGCAGCGCTTGGACGCATTTCCTAAGATTAATTATCAATTCTAACACATTTCATTGTGAGCCGTTAGTTGCTATCATACTTGTTTGCATTCATGTTTTTCCTAGAACAAAGAACGCGTGATACTAAATCACACAAAGCATTTCTGAAAACTATTATCAGAATCTATTTAGTCATTCATATTCTTTTGGCTTACTTTTACCTTTTGGGACCAAGTGTAAATGCATTCATCGATTATTTTATTATTGTATACTTATTGCATTAACCTATATTTCTAGATATTGTATTTTGGACTAATATTAATTTTAACTTTGAAATGAGTTATTTATCTGTGACGCAGAACGCTAACGTATTACTTCCTCTTTTAAAATTCTTTGTAAGTTGTTATCAACATAGATTGCTAGGAAGTTGCAAGACCGCATGGCCGTTCCTTGCGTAGGCATAACAGATAAGGAATTCATTAAAACCACTTCGCTACGTCTAAAGTGACAGTTCATCAGAGTTCACAGTTCATCACAGTTCATCGCAGTTAAGTTCACCATTATGTATATTCAACCTTAAGTTCTTACAATTGTACCTCAGCTTGTGTTTAGTGTTGTTATTTGTGTAATAAAAGTTATTCAAAGTTCTACGAGTTTATATTACGAATTTATGAACGAATTTATTCTACAAGTTTATATAAATTTCCTTGGTAACCAGCCTGCCGCTCAGCTACTTAACAACGGTAAGTCGGAAAAACAAGGATCATGTCATTTAATTTTATCCGTCTTATAGAAGATTGGATTTTAAACAAATAAAAAGAAAGCAGAAAAAATTGAAACGAAAACACTGTTAACTAACATGGACGTGGTTCAAATTAGAGAACGTTAATAGTACCTTAGTTCAAACAACAGTAACGGGTGACAGAACTTAATAGAACTGACAGATACAGTTGACAGCACAGAACAACACCTACACACTGTATATAGATTTAAATAACCACACTTGGATGAAGACTGTAATTATAATTAGCATCGTAATGGAATGCACCAAGATTTAAAACAGCATGCAGTGTTCGTCTGGATCAAACAGTACGTGCTCCAACGGTTTCTAGCATATATCTAATACTTGCTATATTGCTAGCGGCTATGAGTGGGAAACTCACCGATGAAGTGAGACACACAACCAACTCCTTCATGTATACGGTGAGCTGTGCGCAACCGCGGCGGCGTCGTCCGCCCAATGGGGAAGTGGTCAAGTTTAAAATTCGCTTCTAAAGGCGGAGTTCGAATTCTCACGCATGCGCACGAGACGCGTTATACTCTAAGTGAGACTATGTCGGCGCCGTAATATTTTCTGAAGTTTCCAGGCCCTACCAGCAATATATGTGTATTATATATATGGTTTCTAGTCTTGCTTGGTTGACAGACGACAGAAGCACGGTTACCGGTCAGCGCAGCCAACGGCTTGGCGCTAAAATCCTTGTGACACAAAATCTAGTGGGATAAGCTTGCCTGGTTAATAAAGCACTCTACCCTTTATAATATCGAGAGATCAAAAAAAAAAACTGTTCCTCAGCGGGCTGTGGAAATTCAACGTATGAATAATATGTTGGTGACACTGTACGTCAATGTCAAATTCGAGGTTATCAGGTTAGGTTTTCCGTCAGTTTTGACACAGAATGACGCAAATCCTAACCTACTAACCTCGAATTTGACATTGACGTACAGTGTCACCAACATATTATTCATACGTTGAATTTCCACAGCCCGCTGAGGAACAGTTTTTTTTTTGGATCTCTCGATACAAGCAGACGCATGTCGCACAAGTTGCATAAAATCCTGCATCACAGTACTTTCGCGTTTACATGTTAGTGGACATGATGCAACCAAATCATAACCCGACAATGTCAAACATTTCAGTCGCTGTGGGTTATTATATTATCTATACTCGCTGTTCTAGCTTCTAACCTCTTGTTTGAGTTGCCAGCTGTCTTCGTTTTCCTGTGTTTTTTGCCTCTTATGCTTTGCATCAAATGTATACACTATAACCAAGGGGTTGTTTTCCCAACCCCCTGGTTACCAGTTTTACGTGCTGCCACGTTTGTGTGATATATGGGTTGCTTTTAAGCCCATATATCACTATTTGCTCTAAGAGGTCGAAATCTCATCTTCTGACCACTGTGCGGTAACTTAGGGGTTGTAAGTTACTAGTTATGGTTAAATAAAACTCCCACAAAAGAATAAATAACTTATATTAAAAGAACTTAAAAATTTGGATCAAGTACAAATTAATTTTACACTATCTGGTCAATGGTTAATTAACTGTAGCTTCGTAAATATGATTGATTAAAATTATGCTTAATTTTTATGACATCAATTTACTTTGGAAGGAAAGAATAAACATAGCAGCCCTGGTTAATAAAATACACATAAATGACTGACCTTTGTCCAGGTGCCGTTGCTAGAACTTGGAGGGTGAATGTTAGTTTTATTTATTTGCGGTACGCCCGAATTGACTTAAGTAATTTAAATATGTTCGGCTAGATTTTAGATCCCCTGGTCGGTAATCCCTGAATTTTGAGTGGCTTGTCACAACACTTGCTCACATCAATTTTTAAATAGAACTTTCAATTTTGACTTCGATTATTTCGCGCGGTACGCGCCGAGGCGCCGTTCGCCAAAAGCGGCTTTCGCCGCTAATTAGTTCATCGCGGAACCCGGGGAAGACTGACTGTCCAGTTCGCGTTCCCCAAAAGGTAAGTTTCTTTCGTGAATAGCCGGGAGTTCCCGTTTTGCCAACTTGCCAAAATGGCTTTATTCTTAGCGGCTCTTGGTACTGCATGAAACCAAACTGACTCATGGGTTCTCACAGTACAGAAATTGCATGTTTGCTGGCGCAGCCCGATTCTAAGAAAATTCTGCCAGTAAGTTAATATCGAATTTCTTTGACTTCCCGGATGCAATTCAATCGTTGCTTGGATTATAACAATGTAACCTTTTACGTGCTTAGTAAATGAAATTTTGCGTTCGCAATAAATTTAATTTATGCAGGGGCGGCTTTGATTATTCTTCCTCATGACAACTTAAAATCTACAAGATTTATAAATATAACGCAATTTCTTGCGGGTTGTTACACTACTCCCCGCTTTTTAAAAGTAGGCATGTCCTTATGGACATGTCTGCTTTTTTTAACAAAAACCCTTGACTTCCAAGTGAAATTAAATATTAATGCTGATTATATTGACCCATTTTCCTTAATTTATTGCCCTAAAGTGTCTTTATGCTTCATACCGTGTTTTGCGCTCACTTGTTTTTATTGCTCTGCTTTGTGACGCAGTTGACTTCGCACTACACTTTTTTTTTAATATGATTTGTCCACTGATTTTGTTTTAATACTCTGCTTTTGAAACACTCCCGCACTTCGCGTTTCACTGTTATGTTGACGTGGGGTGTCATCCTTCGGCTGTAGGCTGCTGTTTTTCGGCTCTGTCTTCTTCCTTCTGATAATTTGTTTACTTACTCCTCTGCAATATCTTATTTTCTATCCTTTTCATTTGTGTTGTCGCCTTTATAAATTTTTACTTTATTATTTGCACCTCTTCTTTGTATTTATTTCGGGCTTCATTACCAATATTTATTATTTATTCGTATTAATTATTATTGTATTATTTGTCTATCTTCTTCATCATATTTATTTGTAATTTTATGATTACTTAATTATTATTTATTCATGGTTGTGTTTGGAATTTATTTCAATGGTAAAGGAAAAGGAAGGTGCAACAGAGGCTATTGTTGCAGGTTTGACGGCCTCCAGAGTAAAAGATAATTAAAGGTGGAAAACTGTATAAAGTGGTTGATTTTATATAATGATGAGGTGAAAATGATATATTTCTTCTTCGATTACTAAGGTTTGAGTCGTTGTTTTATTTATTTGCGATATTACTTCTGCTTTCCCATGGTACATTAGCTGATTCCTCTGTCATAGGCGGTGTCTTGTAGTAATCCCGTACTATTTCTTCATAATTGGAATTTACACAATGACTGTTGTATATTCGCATGATATTTCTGAATTTAAGCTAATTTACTTTTCTTCCCATTTTACTGTAGCATAATATTCCTCCGTATTCCTTGTTGTTGCTGCAGTTACTATAAATTTTTACTACGATTGATCGTCTTCATTGTACGATCCTCATTCGCATTTGGCGTCTTCGGTTACTTCACCTACTACGCTTCCTATTGCTGTAGTGGTACCATTAATTTATATTTTTCGTATTACTTCATTATAAATTCTTATACTTTCATATCTATGTACGCTTCATTATTCTTCTTGTCCTGGTGCCTTAATAACGGTTCGCTGACCTTTGGCTACTCTTGAGGACCTTAAATGCATCCCACATTGGGGTATTTTCCTGGTGCCTAAATAGCGGTTCTCTGACCTTCGGCTACCTTTGAGGAACTTTAATGCATCCCATATTGGGTTATATTTCATGTAACCTCTACCAAAAATGCGTAAACTTTATATTGCTTAAATTCATTCCTTTGTATGATTTTTCCTTGTAGTCCTGCTGTGGATTTGGGCAATCGGCTATGTCCTGGCTGGATACTGATGTAATGTTGTTGGGTTTGTTCCTTTGTATGTTATAATCGCGAACTTGTACGCGCACTATTCACTTGATATTAATGTCAACAACGGTATGAGCATTTTTGTTAACTTATCAGTAACATGAGTTTTGAATAAGTAATGTTTCTAATTCCCACTTTAAATCAAATATTTGGTTTAACCATTAACGTTGAAACTCTAATGAGAAACATAAAACAAGTTGAAGATCATTGAAAAAAAATTTAAAAAAAATTATTCATATGTTATTATATTGAAAATTTAAATTGGTTTCTATTTGCATAAGCAACCGTTTCTCTTTTTAGCTTCGCATTCATATTATTAGTGCAAAAAGATTAATTTGCAAATATTAACACTTAATTATAGATTTCATAATTCTTAATTAAAATCATATTTGTCATTTAAACGATTCCCACTGAAACTCAAATGAGAAACACAAGTGTTTGATCCTTGAAGAGAAAATAAAATTATTCATAGTTGATAAACTAGCTGTTTCCCTTTTTAGCTTCACTGTTTATTATTAGTAATAACGTAATTATGTTTAAAAATGTGTTAAATGATTATTTCCCATTACTCTATTTCCTTGTAATTCCTACTACGTTAGTAAGCTTTTGTAAAATATTATTATTCCTACTTAATTTTAATTCTCATTATTTATTTTTCCTTACGTAACTGTACCCTGATATTTTACTTTTAAAAATATTGTTAGTATTTGTTAATTGTTTTGGTACCGAATAAGAAAATTGTTTTAATATCTTCGTATTGTGCTTTTCACTAAGCTTAACCTTGAAAAATTTACCATAGACATGTTTATTTATTTTTCTTCCATCATTGTTAACAATCTGAAGTACTAACATCGTACTTTATATTTATTTATTACTTTATGCTTTTTCTTATTCGTTCCTTATTTTTGGACGTCTATTGGTCGCCTTTTACGACCCGCTAGACTCCTAAGCGGTGGAAATATTCTAAACCCCGTTTTCCACACAGGGAATAAAATTTTGTCTTTTATATTTACTTTAATTCTTTAAGAGATTATGAATCTGAAATGAAAATTATAAATTATAAATCTGGATTGAAAATGATTAATCTGGAATGAAAATGAATTTCCTTAGCCGGAAAAATTTTTGGGATGTCTTTTAGTCGCCTTTTACGACACGCCAGACTCCTGGGCGGTGGAAATATTCTAACCCCCGTTCCCACACAGGGAATAAAATTTTGCTGTGATATTGCTTTTACTTTTCATTCTTATATTTATTTTATTTGTTTCTTTATGTTTCCTTATTTATCTTTATTATTTATTGTTGCCTTAATGATTTTTATTGGTTAATTGTATATTATAATAAAGCGTCTTCTCAAAAACATATCTGTTATTTGTGTTAAAAAATTTGCTAGTATACCAACTCATATTAAATTATCAAATAATTTAGAAACCTATAAACGCAATTTAAAAAATGGATTGTTGAACAGTCCTTGGATTGTTACGCTTTACTAACAGAACTTTTTGAATAATAATTTTTCGTTGTTATTTTTACCTGATTGTTCCTAAAATTTTGATATTTGATTATTGTTTTATTTTTATTTTTATAAATACCAATCTTTATTTTAACATACTTACCTTACGCCTTGCTTAAGCTTGTGTGTGGCTAATACTGTGTTTATTTTTGTATTATTTATATATTTTGTTTATTATTTAATAATTATGTAGTTTCTTCTTTATTGCTTATTTTTAAACTTGATATTTTTGGATTTGCAATTTACTTTTGGTGAAATTTATGTTTTTAGCTTCTCAATTTATTTTGGTGAAATTTATATTTTTAGCTTCATGATTTATTTTGGTACGCGGAGGTAGTATTAAGTTTATAACAATTTTATTTCGTTTTTCTTCGTATACTGCACTTTATTGATTTTCTTGAATTTCTTCTTCCTTTTTTCTTCGCCTAAGTTTTGTTTCTTCGATACACAAGTTTTTAACTTACCATATTTACCTGTTCCTTTATATTACTTCCTTGGAACACTTCTTAATAATTCGGTACCTTTTTACTTACCCATTTTAAATTTTCTTCCTTTATTTTCTTAGATTATTCTTTCGAATCCCTACGTAATTTTTCTTCCTTCTTTTTCTTAGATTCTTCTTTCGAATCCCTACCTAATTTTTCTTCCTTATTTTTCTTAGATTCTTCTTTCGAATCCTTACGTAATTTTCTTCCTTACTTTATTTCCATATTCTTGCTGCAGGATTTATTTTTCTTCTTCTTCGCTTAGTTTTCCAACACTGTGGATAAAAATATTGCCTACTTCATTGGCATTTCCATTTATATGCTTTCTCCTAGCATTTTTACCTTTGTGAACCATGGCTTCCTTACTGAACTTTCTCCCTAGTTCCTTGTCACTTTTTCCTGTGACTTATTCGGCATTGTTTCCAATATCCTCTTTGCGCACTAAAGAGTTTAAGATTGCGTCTAGGTGATCAGCCTTTATGACGTCCCTCTTTTTATTGGTTTTATTAGCCTACTTCCTTGCTACTGATTCTCTAGCTGCGGATCCGGTTTTCGGTTCCTTTGAGCTTTTTCTTGAGAATCCTTTTTTCGAATTGTGTCACTCCGCCTCTTGTACAATGCAAGAGCGAGTAATGTTGCTGAGTGCAACCTCCGTCTCGAACCTCTGACGATGATTGAGACCCACAATTCCCAACTTTACTTTTTTATGGGTATTCCATCGTTTTTCCCTCCTACTTGGGGTTACTGGAATCCCTGAGATTTCTTAAATTTCGCATTGTGTCACTCCACCTCTTGCCGAATGCAAGAGCGAGTAATGTTGCTGAGTGCAACCTCCGTCTCGAACCTCTGACGATGATTGAGACCCACAATTCCCACTACAATTTTTATGGCTATTCCGTCGTTTTTCCCTCCTACCTGGGGTGACTGGAATCCCTGAAATCTCTTAATTTTTGTACCTGACAGCTATATTTCCTTATTTTTCTTTCTTCTAATATATCTTCATTATAATCTTCTTGTGTATCGTTATTGTTGTTAATTTAATACCTCCTCTGCACCTATCATTTCATTTTTAATTTAATTGTACCGCATTTTAAAATTGTTAATCATTGTTTTGGATTGGCGCAAATTGTTAATTCCCTGCCCCATACTGTTAGGGTGCAGGTGGAAAATTTTTTCACCGTTTTATTATTAATTAGCCAAGCATAACTTAAAATTTTTGTTTACCTTATTGTGAGTTCTTCCCTAGTCCCGCTTTTTTTTTCCTCGTAGCTTCTGGAGTTTACCTTCGCCTTAACGTTTCTATTACTGTTAGCGTTATTACCTTAATATTTTGTTGTATATTGCCTACTATTATAATAGATTTTTTTCTAACTGTGCGTACCTTTATAATTTTAAAATTTATTCTAGTGTTGTGACTTTTTTCTTGCATTATTTCCTGAGTACTGTTACAATTTGACAAGTGCCGCAATGTAATTTAATTATTCTGATTAAACCCGCCATGCGGCTTATAAAAATTGTGCGCCCTAGCATTTTTAAAATTGGCTTGTCCCTTAATATTAACATTTTCTTGATGCTTATAGAATTTTTCTGACCTAACACTATTTCAATTATTTCGTGACCTGTAGTAGCAACTTTGATGGTTGTTCCAATCCACGTTAAATCTGAATTTGTTGTTTCCCGCTTGTGGATGTTACCTAAGCTTCAAAAAACAGTTTTGTGCTACATGATTCTTACGACCGCAATTAAAACAAGCTTTATTTTGTGTTGTACGCCTTTTAAAAATGGTAAACCTAGCTGTTGCTTTCGTTTCCGAGTTTAATTTAAAGAAACAGTATTTCGCAATATGATTGTTGCGTTCACCATTGAAACAAACTGTATTTTGTGTTGTGCGCACTGTGAACACTGGATTATTGTTTTGAAATTTATTAGCGCTAATTTTTTTTCATAATTCTATTTGAATAGCAATTTCTTCGGCTTTCCGCTTAATAAACGTTCTAATTATTTCATAATATTTTTGTTTGCCCCTGTTCGAAATTGATTAAAAAGTAGTTCCTCGTTCTTTCCATTTTATTTTTAATTATAGCCTCAAATGCTTTGATAATGTAGCCCTTCTACGGTATTTGCTTTTTGTAATGTGTGATATTATCAGCTAAATGCCCCCGATTATTTTAAAATTGGTATATATATGCACCTATACGTGAAACCTTCCAATGCTGTAAACTGTGAACTTATTTTTCGGTTACACGTATAAACTAATTGCCTTTATGACTCACTAAGTTATTACTTTGTACTTGTCCTGATACCAATAATTTTTACAAGTTTTGTTTTATTTTATTTATGCGACGCTTATGTGTGCCACCCTTGGCAAAGTTTTAAACGATCTTTAGTGCCAAAATGATGCAGGACTTGTATTTATTGTGACTGTTATCCCTAATTGTTGCAGATTATTAGCCGAAAAATGGTTTAAAATTGTTTTATTTGCCTACCAATTTTTAGCCCAATTTAGTGCTAAGTTTAAAGCGCTCGAATTGTTTTAATTACCAGTACGCCGTTGAATTCGAAATTATTATTGCTGTCTTGTTGCACGCAGAAACCTACCAAAATTTGTTGCTCCTAGAAGAAAAACGTAGAAAAAAACACACAAAATAGCACAAAAATAAAATTATTTGCCTAGCTGCAAGCGTAAAATTGTTAGAAGCACATATTAATTTGGGCGCTCTCTGTAATTCCTTCCATAAATGTGATTTGATTTCCTTTTGATGAACAATAGATTTTATTGGGGGTTGTAGCATTTCTTTTACCTAGCTATGATTGTTTGGCTGCCAAATTTTTGCAACCTATAATCACCTTGCGTATTACAAACCGATAAAATTCCTTGCAAAAACTCCTTCGTGTTGAAATTTCATATAGGGGTTGTTTTTCAGTTACGGGTTGAAAAATCAAGTTATAAGGGTAGTTTAAAACCACTGCGATTATTTTTTGCTATGGTTAGCAGATGTTCATTAACGTAGGTGTTTACATTTTTATAAAAAATTAGAAAAAAAAATGAGTTTCTAGGGGTTGATACTTTAATTTCAAGGTTGCTGCCTTTAATTTGGAAGCTGGGGTGGTTCGATGCCACCATTTTGTTCTATAGTTGGCAGAAGTTAATTGAACTAAATGTTTAAATTTAAAAAAAAAACAAAAATAAACATGTTTCCGTAAATTTTCTTTGAGGGTTGTTTTTAAGGGCTGTAGTTAAGGGTAGTTTTCCGCTGCCACTACTTGTAAGGGTTGGCAGATGTTAATTGAGTTAGATGTTTAAAATTTATTTTTCCAAAAACTGAAAAAAAAATATTTTTTTCTAAGTCTTAGGGGTTGAAAACCTTATTTAAGGGTGTAATCAGAGGGTAGTCCGTAGACCGCTGCCACCATTTATAATATAAGGTTGGCAGATCTTCATAGATTTCAATTTTTATAGAAAACGAAGAAAAATCTAGGTTGTTTTTTCTTGTTGTTGAGAATTTATTTCGGGGCTGTAATTAGGGGTATTTTAAACCGCTGCCACGATTTATGCTATGGTTAACAGAATTTAATTGATGTATATATTTAAATTTTTATAAAAAACGAAAAAAATTCTTTAGGGGTGGTTTTTAAGGGTTCCTATAAGGGTTCTTTGTAGACCGCTGCCACCATTTATAATCAAGGGGTTTGTTTTGTCAACCCCCTGGTTACCAGTTTTACGTGCTGCCACGTTTGTGTGATATAGGGGTTGATTCCAACCCGTATATCACTAATTGCCCTTACGGGTCAAAATCTCATCTTCTGACCACTGTGCGGTAACTTAGGGGTTGTAAGTTACGAGTTATGGTTAAATAAAACACCCACAAAAAAATAAATAACTTATATTAAAAGAACTTAAAAATTTGGATCAAGTACAAATTAATTTTACCCTATCTGGTCAATGGTTAATTAACTGTAGCTTCGTAAATATGATTAATCAGAATTACGCTTAAAGTTTATGACATTAAAATTGTTTTGGAAGGAATAGAATAAATCTAGCGGCGGCCCTTTGAGTTGGTTAATATAAAATAACAACAATTACGTCTGACCTGTTTCTCCTGCGTTGGCTACTTCCCGTTGATTTGATTATTTAGTTTAAACGGCGCGACCGTGTTCAGTTATAATAATTTAAATATGTTCGGCTAGATTTTAGATCCCCTGGTTGGCAATCCTTGAATTTTGAGTGGCTTGTCACGTGCACTAGTCACATAACGATTTGAATAGACTGTTCCAGTCTTCTACGGTTTTTCAAATTTAATGTTCCACATTATCCCAGTAGAAACAGATCTGTATTTTACATTAGTACTTGCAGAACTAACTTTTCGATGAATTCGCCTATTTATAAACTAAGTACTGTATCTAATAACTTCAGCCATTTGGATATATTTGCAATGAGTCTGGCTTCATATAAAAAAGGTTTAATATTGGAACTTATTAGATAGGGCAGGGTGTTTGGTGGGTGTCGGGATGGGATGGTGCGGTGCCGTCGTCTGGTTGTGCAGCATCAGCGTGTATTGTACGCTGTTGATGGGGGACCCGATGCTGGTGTGTGCTTCTGTCGTGACACTACACTGACACTTCGTTTAGTATTAACTTTTATTCGCAGTTGCGACTATGTAGATTCCGCATTTATTTTATTTTTTTCTTATAATTTATTGTGTGTGTCTTTTAATATGATTACTACATATTACTATTACGGTATCTCTATTTTTGTATTTTCTTATATGTATATATGTAATATTGCAACCTTTATTTGGTGGTAACTGTTGGTTGCATAAATAAATAAATAAATAAAAAATAAATAAATAACTTTCAATTTTGACTTAGGTTGTTTCGCCCGGCTCGCGGCATGGCGCCGGGACGCGGTCGCCCGAAACGGCTTTTGCCGGTAATTAGTTATTATCTCGCGGGATACGGGAAGAACTGACTGTCCAGTTCGCGTTCCCCAAAAGGTAATTTTCTTTCGGGACAAAAACGAATGTCTTTCGTACTCTCCCGTTTTGCAAGATAGCATTTTGAATTAGAACTCGCGGATTCTTGGATTTGCAATGTTGCATTTCTCACGCGGATTTGCCTGAATGTCAATTCGACAATTCTCTATTCTCTGAATTACCGGCACCGGATGTAATTCAATACTTTGTGCTTATTGTATTATAACGTTTTGCGTTCTTACCAACTGGAACTTTTGCATTCGCTATGAATTTAATCTATGCAGGATCGGCTTTGATTTATTCTTTTCTTTCGACAACTTAAAGTTTATAAGTCTTATAATTACAAACGCAATTTGTTGCGGGTTGTTATATTACCATCCGAAATTTCTGTGGTGGATCCAGTATAGATAATAAAATCCAGAATATAACCTGTCTTGCAGTCTGCCAAAACAAAAATCTTTATCCCAAATCGGTGGCGTTTATTGGGAATGTACTGTTTGAATACCAAACGTCCTTTATATAGAACCAAACTTTCGTCGATGCACAAATTTTCAAACGGTATCATGTTACGTTTGAAAGAAGCCTTGACAGAGTCTAATACACTTCTCAATTTATAAAGTCGGTCGTTATGATTAACATCATTATTGTTTGTAAAGTGCAAAGCACGTAGGATAAGTAAATATCGATCGCGAGACATTATTGATTGAAAAATTGGAGTTGTAATCAAGGGATCTGTTGTCCAGTATTCAGCAAAATTGAGCTTTTTTACTCTTGCCATTAGAATCGATAAACAAATAAACAGTAAACATCATTAGCAGTAACATCGCCCCATCTTGCAAGTCGAGACTTAGCAGCTCCGTTTTTTTCAATTAATTGGGACGCATATCGATTTGTTTCCTCTGCAATTTTAGCAATTAAATCATCATTAAAAATTTTTTCGAAAACTCAAGATACGTTGAATTATTATTCAGTGTTTGGTCAGTTACACCACTGAGTTGTGTAAAACTATGTACTCTTGGTACAAAGTCTCCCTTATGTTCCCACACAAAGGTCGAAAAATCATATATGTCTCCATCGTCAGAGTCATTACTTTCACTGTCACTCGGTGGTTTTTGAAATCTTCCACTCGGATGAAGTTCAGTTTGATTCCCTACGTTTTTAACGTATTTAGATATTATAGTCCCCAATATAATAAATTTACTTACCCATAACAGGTTGAACTGATTTCGTACGTTGCAATGGAAGTTCAGTGACCTCTTCGCTTTCCGATTCAAATTTCGAATCTTCGTCACTTTCCATCCGTTCTATGCCTTCTTCTACATCCATTAGTTCATCATCACTCTGCATGAGTAATTCTTCGAGTTCTTTATCTGTGAGCCCCTTGGAAGTCATCATATATTTAGCAAAATGCAAGCACACGAATCAATTGCGCGTCTCAGTAAACAATCTGTCCGCTACTGCTAACGACGGGTCAGGGTGGGTATGAATTTTATCGCGCTATTCTAAAAACTTGTTTCTAAAACAAAGTGAGTCACCATTCATCGCATGCGAGACATCACAGACTCAGCAACAAATAAACCGCTTGAGAATATTCTCGTCGCGAGCACTGGTGGCACAAAAAATTCGTGACGAGTATACTCGGGCGTAGCAGTCAAAGGGTTAATG
>CALNHX010005145.1:70514-112870 GCA_940337035.1 Agriotes lineatus
CGGTACCTTTTGTAACATAAAAATAACTGGGGATATATTAAGACTGATACACGAGTTGCTCTAACGGCGCGTGTCCGCAAAATTTCTAAAATTTTCGAGGCCATCGGTTTCAAGGCACTTTTGCCGAAGCCGTCTAAGCATACACACGCATTGTTTGCGGTACCAAAATTTTCCGAAGGGTTGCTCATAGCATATTTTAAGCACCCTAAAATTATCTTTTGAATACTAGAAACCGACCAACCGGTAAGAATATTTCTGTTGTTATTAAATTTCACTAAATAGTCACGTGAAGGTTTCTAGTTTGGGGTCAAATTTGGAGCCACGCACGCTGTAAATTATCCCAACCGCATCCACCCATCCTGGGGCGTCATTATGGCCTTTTTGCAAAATTGAAGCCAAGAGCTGCATGTTCCAAGGCACCTACATAACAGCTAATCATGAAGATTGGACTCGCAGTGTTAGAGCAATTCAACTAAGGAAAAGATAAGTTGTAACCTTCACTTTTAACGTCGATCGCAATATTAAAAACCATGTCTGTTAAATACTAACAACAACCATATTAAATTTGAATTATCCCTCAACCTGACTTTTATTCAACCCACTACCTGCCTAAGCAAAGGTAGCTGCCGTGGCATATGAAATAAATAATTTTGGTGTTACACTAAAATGGCGCCCATATGCGTGATGGCCAGGTTGAAGGATTAATTTGAATAAAAATTATAGATTTATATATTTAATTTTGCATTTAATGTTAACCTATTTCACTAGTTTCTCGAAATTTAATTTGTTCTGCAATCATTTTTGACCACAAAACGAGTACCGTAAAAATATGGTAATTTCACCTAATTGGCAAAGGCAAAAGTTGTTCGTTAAATTTTCGTAATTAGTTTAATTGTGATTTAGTTGTAAATACTTGTCTAGCAAAATTTTTGCACCCACAGTATTATTGTTGTACCTGCCGCGCAAATTGTTAAGCGCATTTGTTACTTATCTGTCAAGACAGACAGGCTGGTTGATGATTACCTTTTTGTTGCTCCTTAAATATAAAATTATGTGCTCAAAGATTGAAAGCGTTATTTAGTAACGTAATATTATTTTATACATTTAATGATATGTGTGACTACTGAATTTATCGCTAATTAATTATTTTGAAGTTTGCGATTATAATTTCCTTAACATTATTAAACCAAAAGTAGTTAGTCAATGATGTCTCGTTTACGTCCAAATTTCTTACTAGTCGACGAGTTAGATTACGAACTACGTATACGCAGCATCACTACTGTTAGAGATATAGCTAGTAGACGCAAAATTTTAACCCGAGCTTTAGATTCAGAAAGATTTCGCAATATCGTACTTGAAGATCCGTTATACAATGCAGAGACGGAAAGAGCGGCTGTTACGGCGACTTTAAACTCAATTAAAAATTTGGTAGAGGAATTCGATGGTCCCGAATCGGATTCAATGTTTATACGTATTGAAACTAGGTTACTGCATCTAACCGAGCGTGTTAAGCGAATGCCCGTAAAAGATGAGGACGCAGATATGCTTTCCTTTAAGAACGAATCATACGCCAGTTGTTTAGAAGTAGAAGCGGATTTGTATGAAAAACTTAAGAGAACAGCTTTGAACCAAAATCAACCCGTGGCTACAACTTCTTCCGCATGTAATTTAAATATACCGCCTACATTACTTGCTACTGAAGTAAAGAAATCGTGTCCAGTATATAAATGGGGAGTAGTTTTCGATGGGAGTTCTACTAGTGTACATTCATTTTTAGCTACCATTGATGAATTGTGCGTATCGCGAAACGTTAGCTATAAAGAATTGTCTAATTGCGCGATTGAATTATTTACGGGAAACGCACGAAATTGGTTTCGAGCGATAAAATCATCAGTATCCGATTGGCCTTCACTTGTAGAAATTTTAAAACGAGACTATTTACCTAGCGATTATGAAGATAGATTGTGGGATGAAATTAAGTCGCGAACACAAGGACCTAAAGAACCGGTGCACGTTTACGTATCATCCATGGACGCGCTATTTAAACGATTACCTAGGGAACCAGCTGACTACACTCGCTTGAAATATATTAAGAAAAACTTATTACCGCGTTACACCGATAGACTTGCATTAACAGAAATCAACTCTTTAACGGAACTCATTAAATTAAGCAAACGTATAGGTGAATCTTTAGCACTTAAAGATAGATACCATCCACCTCCAAAACCCAAAGACGTTTTAGAACCGGACTTAGCGTATCTAGAAAATAATCAATTTCAAAATCATAATGTTAAAAGGTCGGAAATCTCTATGGTAACGTGTTGGAATTGTCAAGGGGGAAATCACACACATCGCTACTGTAGGAGTAAACGAAAACAGTTTTGTTTTAAATGTGGTGCTCCAGGTTGTACTGTTGCGACTTGCAGAAAATGCTCCAATAGTAACAATCCAAAAAAACTAACTTTGGGGGCGGCAGTCGACGGCCGTTCTCCGCCTCTTCGTGTGACTCAAGCCAAACCAAATAATTCCTATGTAATAACTTCTAACAATAAAGAATATTTCAATAGGAGGTCTAAAGTTGATAATTTAAATCGCAAAAATTGTGTTAAATATGAGAAACCTAAGTTGTCTCGTACAGAATGGGGTTCTTGGATAGCCAAGGTTAAAACATTTTATAAATGTTCTGAAGTTGGCCCCGTGTTTTGCAGTAAGCTTCATGATAACCGTCCGTATATCAGTATTTCAATTTTGAATCATAATGTGACAGCACTATTAGATTCGGGTGCAAATAAAACCATCGTTGGGAAAAGGGGTTTAGCTATTTTAAATTACTTAGGTATTAAAACTAGGAAACCCAAAGAAAAATATGTGACGACTGCAGACGGAAAACGTCAAGTGATTAGCGGTTCAGTTTTACTACCCGTACTTATCGGAGCTACTTGTAAATTGGTAGAAGCCTTAGTTGTCCCTTCGGTCGACCATAACTTTATTCTTGGGTCAGATTTTTGCAAATTATTTGAATTAATTGTAGATTTTAAAAATAATTCTCGGGATATTGAAAGTAAAACGCGTAATTTTGAAATTAATGTTCTTTCACCAGCTAATATTGATGAGTCGTTTAGTTCAAGTTTTAAAGAAACTTTTTCCAACTGTGAACTCTCTCAAATAGAGAAAGTTAAGGCAGAATTTGAAACTATCAGCAGTAAAGAAAGACTAGGGAAAACTGATAGGGTTGTACATCACATAGATACGGGGGATGCCAAACCCATAAAGCAAAGACAGTACCGTATGTCACCATACATTTTAGCCCACCTTAATAAGGAATTAGACAAAATGCTAGAGTTAGGAGTGGTAGAGCCATCTTTTAGTAGTTGGTCGTCGCCCGTACTACTAGTAAAAAAACAATCGGGGGAGTTTCGTTTTTGTTTTGACGGGAGGCAATTGAATGCGGTTACCAAACGGGACTGTTATCCTTTACCTCAGGTAGATCGCATTCTGGATTCGTTAAGGGACGCAAAGTATATTTCATCGATCGATTTACGCAGCGCATTTTGGCAGATCCCTCTAGATAAAGTATCTAAAGAAAAAACGGCATTTTCGGTGCCAGGCAGAGGTCTCTTTCATTTCACTGTCCTACCTTTCGGTCTTTCTAACTCGGCGCAAGTTCAACAACGATTAATGGACGCTATTTTCGGACCCGAACTAGAACCTAAAGTATTCGTGTACCTTGACGACATTATAGTTACTTCATCATCTTTCAAAGAGCACGTTAAGATACTTACGGAGGTTGGTAATCGTTTACATAACGCTAACCTAACAATAAATTTAAAGAAGTGTAAATTTTTCTGTTCAACTTTGAAGTATTTGGGTTTTATAGTCGACGGAGGCGGTCTCAGAACCGATCCCGAAAAAGTCGAGGCAATGGTAAATTACCCCAGACCTCGAACTACCAGCGAAATTAAGCGTTTTGTAGGGATGTGCGGCTGGTATAGGCGCTTCATACCGCATTTCTCAACGTTAATGTCGCCAATTAATGATCTATTGAAAGGCAAACAAAAACGACAAACCGTAATCTGGAATGAGAAAGCTGAATCCGCGTTTATAACTATTAAACAAGCTTTAATTTCGGCACCTATTTTAACATCGCCCGATTTTTCCCTACCATTTGTTATTCAGTGCGATGCTTCCGATACCGGCTTAGGAGGAGTACTTACGCAAATGCAGGACGGTGAAGAAAAAGTTATTTCATTCGTTAGTAGAAGCCTAAATAAAGCAGAACGTAATTACAGCGTGACGGAACGCGAATGTCTGGCCGTTATTTTTTGCATTGATAAATTTCGACCCTATATAGAGGGCACCAAATTTACTGTAGTTACGGACCATTACTCACTTCTTTGGTTAAAGAGAATGAAGGAACCCACAGGCAAATTAGCCCGCTGGTCTGTTAAACTGCAACAGTTTGATTACGAGTTAGTTCATAGAAAAGGCAAGTTTAACATTGTACCTGATGCATTGTCGCGCGCTGTTCCTAACGAGGTTAATGTCGTAGGGATCGAGTTGAAACGTTCAGATCCGTGGTATTTGAAAATGAAAAGTAAAATCATTAACAACCCTGATTTATATCCCCATTGGAAAATTGAAGATGGTTATATCTATAAACATGTTTCTTCGAAAATACCTTTAAAAACCAATATAACTGATTGGAAATTACTGGTTCCGAATGCTGATAGGCGTAATATAATTAAACGTTACCATGACGAACCGACGGCGGCTCATCTAGGGTATTATAAAACCGTAGGTAGAGTTACAGAACACTATTATTGGCCGAAAATGCGTAGGGACATATTACGTTATATAAGAGCTTGTAAAACCTGCAATGAACAAAAATCTCCGAATTCTAAGGGTTTTGGCCTTATGGGACGCGAGAAAAAGGCACGTTATCCATGGCAAATGATATCCGTCGATATTATGGGCCCTTTGCCCAGATCCTCCAAAGGGTATTGTTATATTTTAGTTGTATCCGACTGGTTGACTAAATATGTTTTACTCCATCCTCTTCGAAACGCGACCGCCCAAGCTATTGTTAATTTCATGGAAGATCAAGTATTTTTAGTTTACGGAGTTCCTCAAATCATTTTATGCGATAACGCAGGATCATTGTTTAAAAAATTGGCTAAACAGTATAAAGTACAGAAAATCTGGTACAATGCGTATTACCACCCACAAGTTAATCCTGTAGAACGTATAAATCGTACGATAGGAACGGTTATTAGAAGCTATATTGGGGAAAAACACCAGGATTGGGATAAGGAATTAGCAAAGATAGCGTATGCTATTAGAACCGCGAAACATGAAGTTACGGGATATAGTCCCGCATTTCTAAATTTTGGTAGGAATATTCCCGCCTCGGGCGAGTTTTATGGGAAAATCGAGTCAACTGCCGAAGTAGACTTGCAACCTATCGATAGGAAAATTTTAGCAGATGAACTAGGTTCTTCGCGACATTTACGAAGACATTCAGAGGAAGCTTTCTGAATATTATCGGTGGAATTCAGAGCGATATAATTTACGGAAACGGGATATAGAATACCAAATTGGTGATAAAGTTTGGAAAAGAAATAAGGTGAGTAGAGGGAAGTGGATGGTTCTGGAACCTCCCCCCACCACTTGACCTTGAGTTCAAGACAAGGCCACTTTCAAGCCCAAGGTCACATGCAAGGCGAGGCCACGTGCAAGCCCAAGGTCATGTTTGAAGCGAGGCCATCAACAGTAACCTTGAAGACTGGGTATAACATGAGGTGTAGTTTTGTGTTCAGTAGTATATCGTGTGCTGTACTAGCAAAAACAATGGATGAGGTACAAAAGGTTGGTGAAACTGTGAAGGGGTCAAAGAAAAGTGAAACTGTTATATCCAGTATTGTTAAACGCAACAAGTTATCCGTTGAATAAGTCAAGAAATAAATCTGTGAGTTTGGGTTTGACCTGTTTTGGATCGTTTGTGCCGGGAGTGCTAATTAGTGGGATTAACAACAATTTTATACTGCTAGACGAAGGAGAGTGGCAAGTCTTTCTTAAAAATGAAGATGTGATAAACAGACATTTTAACTATGAAGATGGAGATTTAAAACCGGTGGATATAAGTCCAGGCAAACGAATATATTTCCAAAAAATCGGAAACAAAAAAGTGATTGTGCTGCAGGAACGTAAGCGATCCCAAGTGTATCTCGGAATGCAATCAGTAGCAGAGTTGTGGGATTTGTTGCCCCTGCTGAATTCTAAAGCTGAACTATTAAAAAGTCAAAATTTTGAAAATTTCTACAGTAGTATAATCCAAGGCGTTTGGAATTTACCCGGCGACTTTAAACGAAGCATTGAGGATGCGTTACCGCCAATAAAATCCGAAATGTATACTGCATGCATGAAATGCTAAAGTATGCTTTGGACGTCATAAGATATGATATTGTGTTTAAACAATACGCCCAACAGCAAACGTTGGAACAATAAGTGTTTATCATGTAGTTATAACGATGTAATAAAAAAATTAAAAATTTTAAAACGTTTATTATATATTACAAACTAACTTACTAACTAACCTAACCTAGAAAGCTCTGGGTGGCCTCACATTTGCTGCAAAAAAAGAACACTTAGTTTCTTCAAAGAAGCAAATCAACTTATACTTACGTAGATCACCCAGAGCATGTCATGCAAGTCGCGGTCCCTGTAGACCTTGTACCTACATCCCAGAAACCACCCCACCTCTAGCAGGGTGGCTTCCGGGATGTAGGTAGAGTTTTTCAGCAGAACTATGTCTTGCTAAAAAGAAATTTATTGTGAACCAGATTTATATATATATATTTTCTTACAGTGTCATATTTGTCCGAAACATGCATCACCAGTTGTAGTTCTAAAATGTTAAAAATGTATTACATCAAATATTAAAATTAACACAATATTACCGAACGCCGACATGGCAGCACCAAGAATTATAGAGTCGAGGAATTCTTCTGTAAATTTCTTATATGTATACTGTTTAGAATACAAAAAAAATAAGCGTCTTACCCATTCTGTTTAATCTGAAAAATATTTTAGAATTTAGAATAGCGAAGTAACTGTACAATGCAAAAAATCCAATCAAATATCTTAATAATGATACGAGCATTTTATTTTGCTTAGAAACATTAGAAAAAATATTAGAAATGGTGTATATGGAAGTAGGCACAAAAGACGGGGATCAAATATTTTAATAAAAAGGGAGATGTGAGCATTTACATTAGAAAAGTAAAAAACTTTTTTTCAGAACTTTTCCTATTACATTTTTCAAAGACATAGACATATAAAATAAAACATATATACAAACATATCTTACCAAACGAGCAGCTGAAGAAAACTGTGATTTTGTCATGCAACAGCGACTGGTTTATATACAAATCTCTCCTACCTACGTCTCGACTTGGAGGAAAGGGTTGACAAATTATGCTGCAGATTCTAATTTTGCGTTTATCTCAGTTATTTTAAATAATAGAACTTTTTTTGCGAAACCCTCATATTCCTCGTTAAAAAACGAACCGTTTGATACTAAACAGTAATACATTTGGCAGTTATTAGGGATGTATGCATAATTATAAATTTTTTTTACGTTTGCTACAGTATTAGAAAACCTAATAATGAAATAAACTAGAATTATAATTTTTCAAGTTAAATATATTTATATGAATAAACCGACATGTAGAAATAGAGCGAAGTATTCGAATGATCATTAAAAAACAAATTGTTACAATTTCCCATAGATTGGTTGTCAATTAAAATCTAAATAAATATTTAATTTACTTTTTTTAAGTTATTAAATTATTGGAACAAGTCTTTCATTTCCAATACTGAGGTTGTGACGTCCAAATAATTAGAATAAAGAATCCGATAAGAAAATGACCAAATTTCAATTCTACAGAATAGCATCACCAGCTTGCTTTTACCTAGAGAAAACTGGGTCCTGATCAAAAGATGCAAATTTAGGATAGCTTCAAATACGCACTTTCTAAGATGAGCTAATGGGAGCATTTGACACATGAAATATTGAAATAAATACTGAAAAATAACAACGCACCACAAGGAAGATGAAGTCCTGGAAGGAGACGGGCGGAGCTCGAAGTATGAAGTAATAACAGGCACGTGTGAAAGATAAATAGAACAGGTAGGATTTTTAATAAATTGCATCGCATCAGTGCTTTACTTATGCGGACGATGTCATCATAATCGCACAAACAAAACTAAATGATGGAAAGATTACAAGAATAAGCACGAAGAATATGTTGACCTGAAGAAGAGCTGAAAAACACAGTCAATTAATAATTAACGACGACGGTACAATTTTAAAGAGAACACGTAATGATAGCAGTTTGAAAATTAAAGTGCGAATAATGCACACAAGTGAAGCTAATCTACGGAAGTTACTTCTGTCCAAAAGTTTATTTCGAAAAGTGAAACTGAGAGTGCACTAAACAGCAATTCGCCCAACTGCAATTTATGCAAGTGAGATTCATATACTGAATAAGAATAACAAGATTGGGTGTCAATCGTCTCGAACGAAAAATAAGTACTCAGAGCTCTACAATCGGAAGCTGATTAGGTGCAATAAGATATAGATGCAAACTAATAAACAAACAAATTTTTTGTTGATTTTGAGATGCTTCAATAATTTCACGATACCGCTGATTTGTCTAAAAATGGCAATAAAATTAGATGCGCTGTTTAAAATGTAAGCAATCGTAATGCATGCGCGCATTTCCTTGAATATAAAGCGTCGCATTTAACGTTTTGCACGTTCCTTAGTGCAGGGAATACTAATCACAATATTTTTTAATTGACTGACACTGAAACGCACGAGTAACGTCTGCATATTAAGCAGTCTGTGAACCCAGTATCGTGTATGAATTTTAAACGCAAAATGCACGTATAAATACATGCATTTTAAATGCAGATCACCAGTGCATTGTGTCAGCAATCTAAAGGTAGATATTTATTACTTATATGTATGAGTTATAATTAATAATAGATTGAAATTTAAACAACATATTGAGTGTATTGTAATTAAAGCTGTGAAAAAGATAGGTTTGGTCGAAAAAGTTCCAAAATTAATCATTAAGCAAAGGATTTAATTAATACGCTAGTTTTAATTATTAAAATTATTAATAATAAACTGTCATAATTATAAGACTAGATTTGTAAATGACTTTAGATCGCCCTTAATTGCAAAATCATGTTCTCAAAAAACTTATTCTATAATGGACTCAAATTATATAATGAAATGGCGTTGTAGCAGTCTCGAATGAAAAATAATTACTCAGAGCTCTGTAAATGTAATTATGTCTTTATAAGCAAGTATTAAAAACAAATTGTTGCAATTTCCCATAGATAGGTTGTCAATTAAAATCTAAATAAACGTCTCGAATGAAAAATAATTACTCATAGCTCTTTATAAGCAAGTATTAAAAAACAAATTGTTACAATTTCCCATAGATTGGTTGTCAATTAAAATCTAAATAAACGTCTCGAACGAAAAATAATTACTCAGAGCTCTTTATAAGCAAGTATTAAAAACAAATTGTTACAATTTCCCATAGATTGGTTATCAATTAAAATCTAAATAAACTTAAATATTACTTAAACGTAATTTACCACATCTGAAATAATAAATACGTCTTTGTTGATAGAACAACTGCAAAAAATATAGGCCGTGTACGTTTTTCTATACGCATAACCAGTAGGAAATTAATAGGTTGATAGATATTAAGGCAATTAAATGTATCACATTTTAATGAATGTTACTGTAAAATATAATATCACTCTCGTCTGTATTAACTTGCAAACTGTGTTTGAAAAATACTTTTTGTTGCCTTTGCACGCGCAGTCTGCAAAAATTTAGACATACAGCAAACGTAAAGGTATTTCAAGGCTAACTTCCTTTGTGTAAGCTAAGTTTCAAGAAAAGTGTAGGTTGCAACGACCTCAACTGGTTTGCGTGCGAAAGTCGTCCTTCCACCCCACCAAGTTTACTATATATACACCTAGCTAAGGTGGGAGCAGTCATTATCTTGTGTTTGCAATGGCTAGCAACGCTGTTTGTCAGTTTTGCGAGGGTTCGATTTTACCGAAAAATTTTTCAAAATTTAATAGGCTCAGTTTGAAAAAAACGGGTACAGTTAAACTTTGCCCCTGCGCGGAACCAAGTGGTTCCGCACAGACGTCGCCGCAAGCTGCCATAAAGGTTTTAAGTGACGTATTAATTGTTCCTAATTACGAAATTATTTCTCCAAGTAGTAGTCAAGGTTCGAGTAAAATTTTAAAATCAGCTTTAAAAAAAGGTCAGAAACGGAAAAAACCAGCAAAATTCAATTTGGCGAAGTATGTCAAGTGTATGAATGAGGAGACTGATGTTCCTGTGGCAAAAATTCAAAATATGCCGATGCAATCTGAGTCTCCTCATTTATCGCAAACGGAAATGTTTATGGAAACGTTCGATTTTGATGACATTCAATTGGAAAAGGTGGCTTCCGGCGACGGTGCGGCGCAAGAGTTTAGAGTCCTTGTAGATGGTTTGGAGATCGACTCCGGCTCAAGTCGACCGACCAGTCGAATTTCGAAGCAGCCAACAATCCAACCTTCGGAAAATGCGACCGCAGCACCGTCTGTAATTGCGCAGTCTCCGGTTTCGGGTGGTGTAGCTGTTGTAGCCACTGGGAGTAACGTAGTCGACACTGTGGTGTCGATTACGTCTACCCCGCAGGAGGAAGACATGGATGACATTTCGCCATCCCAGCGTGCCGAACGTGAATACGTGTCTAATCGCAATGCAATAGATGCTAAAGCAGCTGATCTTCGCAGCGGTGACCATTATATAAGGTATATTAGATATTAGATATTAGATATTAGATATTATTTTTCTATCCATATATGTTATTTAACATTGAAGGTGTTCAGAACGTGCTTTTCCCAGTTTAATAGCTTATATTGTTATTAGCTCACTAGAAATTCGAGCCGCCAGCCTAGAAGCGACGATGCACGATGAGTACCTAAAAAGCATAGCCGCTTTACCTAAGATCCGCCACGGCCACAGCGCAACTAACATGGACATCTTTAAGAATGCTGCGTTAGCAAGGCTGGAGCTAATCCAAGATCTGTTAGCTGTGGAGAGCGCGATTTGTGCAAGACGTCAGGAGCTCGATAAAAAGGCTAAGTAACGAGTAGATAATCGTTTAACATATCATACACCCCTAACACAAATAACCTCCCCCCTATCCTCTCCAGGGTGTCCAAAGCGAATCCTCCCCGTGGTGACACCTGGGTATTCCGTTCGAGGTTTAATTTGTTAATCAGTGTTAATAAAGGTGTTCTTTTCGTTTGTGGATAGTAAGCCTCGAGCTGGGTAGCTAATCGCGCAATTAGTATATTAACCGATTGCGCGAGACTAATTTACCATTATGTTCAGGTGCACTGCTTGTGGAGAGTCCTTCACCAGAGCTGACAATTTGTTTCGCCATCGAAGAGATAGCTGTCGCCACGAGGTTGGCCACCCATCGACGAGTGGTAAGTGGAAACGTGTTGATTGCTGCTGATTATATCAATTGTGTGTTTCCTAAAGGTGACGCTATGGAGGCTTCGGTAGCAGCTGGTGAGGGACCATCGGCGAGTAAACGCCCAAGACTTAATGACTCCAGCGGTGGTGAGTGTGTCTCTATTGTAGTGTTTCATGTTTTCTAACGTTTGGTTTAACAGAACAGCTCCCCAGGACGCAATACTGCGACGTGTGTGATGAAAATGTTCCTCGGACTTGTTTCGTTGGACACCTGAGGAGCAATCGTCACACGAGGCGGTGTGATGTCGTCCATCTGGGGAAAGGAGTGGTGGCCCTTCCAAGCGCCTTCAAGTCCCGCGTTGCCAGCTACAGGGTGTCCACGGAAAATTATCATATAAGCGTTGTAGAATATATGACCGAATTGAAAGACAAAATTATAGGTCTTATAGAAGGTCAATTGACCAAATTAAACAGTATAAAATTCAATTTCGAACTTTTCGGGTATTTTATTTTGGAGACTCAAGATGTACAAGACGTCAAAAGTTTTAATACGACCAACGAGGTGGTCACTCGCGGTACAGACTTGAACGAATTATATGATAATTTAACGGGGATATTGGACCAGAAGGTGTCCGAATTTGAGGAACGCGATTCAGGTGTGTATTACAACTGTAATTCTTGTTAATGTTACTAACCGCAAAATTTTTACAGGGTGGATCTTGAAGCAGTTGCTGTACCTAGAATTAAATATAAATAAATTCAATCCGTTTCGGGCGTCTTCGTATATCCCGCTCCCGAAGCAGATTCAGTCCAAGAAAGCGATCGTGAACGTCCAAAACGTCGATGACGAGCGTTGTTTCGGGTGGGCGGTAACCTCGGCCATCTGCGAACCGGATGGACTGTCTAATCGAACGAGTTCGTATCCAGATTGCAGCGAGTTTTTAAATTTTAAGGACATTGAATTCCCTGTTAGATTGCGCGATATTTCTAAATTTGAAAAAAATAACCCTCAACTTTCTATAAATGTATACGCGTTGGAAAAGACTTTTCAAAACGATATTACCATATATGAAGTTGTGGGACCTCTGTACTATTCGCCACGTATAAAAAACGGACATATAAATTTGCTGCTTCTAACAGATGGCGAAGGTAATAACCACTACTGTTGGATCACCAATTTGTCTAGGTTAGTTTCGCGGCAAATAACGGCTAGGGAAAATGCAAAACATTTTTGTAATGGTTGTCTAAATTACTTTCGCACCGATGCCCATCTGGAGAACCATAAGCTTTTTGACTGTAATCATGTGTGCACAAAGTTGCCTACGACAGAGCCGATCACGGATAAGTGTGGGGAGGTGAGGCCCCAGAACATTCTTAAATTTGATAATTATCATAAGCAATTGAAAGTGCCTTATGTTTGCTACGCAGATTTCGAGACCGTTTTATCACCTGTCGATGGTGGGGATCAGGAGCCGGATCGCGAAAGACCATATACGATCAAAACGTGCGAGCACAAACCGTATTCTTTCGCGTATTATTTGAAATGTTCTTTTGATGATACTCTATCCAAATTCGAAATTTATAGGGGCGAGGATGCTGTGGACGTGTTTGTTGAGCGTCTAGACAGAGACGTTCGCGCCTTATATTCCAACAGTTTAAAGTATGTTGTACCCCTCAAGCCTCTGGCCCCGCAAGAAATTCAAAATTTTAAGGATGCTGCTTCATGTCATATTTGCAATCGTCCTTTTGGAGAGGGGGACGTAAAGGTTCGCGATCACGACCATTTGACCGGAGAATATCGGGGAGCTGCCCATTCCAATTGCAATCTGAATTATAAACTTCCAAATTTTATTCCCGTATTTTTTCACAATTTAAATTACGATTCCCACCTTTTTGTCAAACAGTTAGCTCAAAATAACGAGGAGCTTGATGTCATTCCGGAAAATAAGGAAAAATATATTTCATTTGGTAAACGTCTTTGGGTAGATGAAGTCGTTGTTGACGGAAAACGAAAAAACCTTTATATGCAAATTCGATTTTTAGATAGTTACAGATTTTTAAGTGCTTCTTTAGCATCGCTGGCCGCCACATTATCAGATGATCAGTGTGTTGAAATTCATAAGCAATTCGGACATGACATCAAATTCGAACTGATGAGACAGAAAGGTCTGTTTCCCTATTCGTATCTGGATTCATTTACAAAATTAGACGAGCCGGCGTTGCCCACAATCGCTCAGTTTTATGATCATTTAACCGAGACGCATATTACTGAGGTCGATTACGAACGCGCCGTTAACGTCTGGAAAACTTTCGAATGTCAAACGTTGGGCGACTATTCCGATGTTTACCTCAAATGTGACGTGTTTATATTGGCAGACGTTTTCGAAAACTTTCGAAATTTTTATTTAAATCAATATAATTTAGATCCGGCGCAGTACTTCACCGCCCCCGGTTTAAGTTGGGACGCCATGTTAAAATATACGGGGGTTGAGTTGGAGCTGTTGACGGATATGGATATGTTTCACTTTTTTAGAAAGGGTATTCGTGGAGGAGTCAGTACTTGCGTCGGGCGAAAGGCTATTGCCAACAATAAATTTGCGGGTAACTATGACGCTTTCAAACCCACTTCTTTTATTGTGTATTTGGATGCCACGAATTTGTATGCCCATAGTATGAGACAGTTTCTACCGCAAGGTGGTTTTGTTTGGTTGACTGACGACGAAATTGATAGTTTTGACGTATTTAAAATTGTGGACGACTCAGATACTGGGTACGTGTTGGAAGTTGACTTGCGGTACCCCGAAAATTTACATGACGATCACAATGACTTTCCCTTTTGCCCCGAGCTATTGGTGCCTCCACAGGGAAAATTTAAAAATGCAAAATTAATTCCAAATTTGTATGACAAACACAATTATATTATTCACTACAGAAATTTGAGGCAATGCTTAGAGGCTGGTTTGATTTTGGTTAAAACACATAAAATACTTAAGTTTAGACAATCTCCTTGGCTCAGATCCTACATCGATTTAAACACAAAATTACGTAACAAGTCTGACAATGAATTTCATCGAAATTCATTCAAACTAGCTAACAATAGCGTCTTTGGTAAAACCATGGAAAACGTGGACAAAAGGGTTGTTGTAAAGTTAATTAGTCATTGGGAGAAAATTGGTAATAGAATGGGGGCAGAAGCTTTGATATCGAAACCTAACTTTAAAGATAGAATTCGGTTTGGGGAAAATTTAATAGCAGTGGAAATGAACAGAACATCGGTTTTATATAACAAACCCATTTATGTTGGTTTCTCAGTTTTAGATCTTTCGAAAACGGTAATGTACGATTTTTATTACAAATTTTTGAAGCATACATACGGCCGTAATGTGTCTCTACTGTATTCGGACACGGACTCATTCATCCTGGAAATTTTTACTGAAAATTTTTACGCCGACATGCAAGAGCACCTTGATCTCTTTGATACATCAAATTACAAGAATGGCCTGCATGGAATTTCGAGAACCAAGTCCGTTGTTGGCAAATTTAAGGATGAGTACGCGGGGGTGGCTGTGTGTAGCTATTACGGGGTCGGTGCAAAAACATACTGTGTAAACGCTGTTGGTAAAGAAGACAAAAAGGCGAAGGGAGTTAGAAAGAGTGCTGTTCGGAATCACCTCACCACCGAAATTTATAAATCTGTAGTCGAAAACAAGAGGGAAGTTGTATTTTGTCAGATGTATGTGTTTCGTTCCCGTTTACACACTATGTACACCGAATTAATGAATAAGGTTGCGCTTTCTTCGCGAGATGATAAACGCTTCCTTATTCCTAATACTACCAAAACCTTAGCGTGGGGTCACCGTGATATAGATGTTTACAGTCGTCTAGACAACTTGCTGCGCATTGCCGAAACGATGACGTAGCAATATGTTCGCGGAACAGTATTCGTTATTACTTAACAGCAGAGGTCCTACACGGCTTTCCTGTACTTTGTAGGTTTAGTTATTGTATATAGCAATTATAGTATAGGTTAAGAACACTAGCTTGTATGATAGAGGTAGTAAGTTAAATTTTACAAAAAATCTGATTGGGTCCGCATTACCAAGTATATTTGTTATTTAACACTGTAGTCACTCATGTTCAGCATTTACAATAATAAATTACTGTAAAACATAAAAAGTTTTTATTTAAAGAAAATAAATGGTAGTAAAACAAAAAAGTGTTTTATTGAAAGAGTTCTATAGAATCATAATAAGTTATACAACATTGTTTTTGGATATCCAGGAATTGTGACGATTATCGAATCCCAACCACTTTACGTAAAGCTGATTACCCTTCTTCTTCAACACCTTTTCTACCAGGTATACGTCCGAGTGTTTGGTTTTCTGTAATTCGTGCTCGTAAAATCCACCTTTGATTTCTTGCCCTTCCTGATCGGTGAGTCTGTAGGTGGTAGGATTTGTAAGTCGCACTGTGGCTATTTTGAATATTTCGTTGCTCCAGCTGGGTGTGTAGCCCTTGTTAAATATCGAACGATATTTACTAATGCGTACAGAATCTCCTTTATGAAACTTTTGAGGTGTCGGATCTACAGTTTTTGTGTGGCTGTACACGGTGTGTAACAGACGTTTGGCATTTTTAAGATTAACTTCAGCCGGCCTCATACCTGTTGTGCTATGCCTGGTTGTGTTATATTTGCTTAAAAGTTGGGGCAGAATGTCCAACCATTTGTAGGACCCTTGCAAACTAAACTGCTTCCACATCATGTTCTTAAGGGTGCGGTTACATCTTTCTATGATGCTGCTTTTCATAGTTGAATACGTGCTGTAATGATTTATCTTGTAACGTCGCATCAATGCTTGAAAATCGCTGTTATAAAATTCTTTTCCCAAATCGGTTTGTACGTTTTTTGGAGATACCTTCATATTAGCAAGAACTTTTCGCATAGCTGCTGCTACATCTTTTCCCGTTTTCCGTTTTACCGGGAGAGCCCACAAGTATTTAGAAAACGCATTAATAACAGTTAAAATGTATCGATAACCTTTATTGCTTCGTGCATATGGTTGCATCTCCACCAAATCGGCTTGTAGTAAATCATGCAATCCTTTGAGAATCACCCGTCGTCTCTTGAAATTTCTTCGCGCTGGTTTGTGAAGTTCTGCAACTAGATCCTCCTTAGGACTCATTGCCGAATGTTGCTGTATCGACTGCTATGGGACATTTAAGCAGCAGTTGCACGTATAACTTAGTGTTTATGGATTCGAATTTCAGTTTATCTCCTCGCCGCAATGTCTTACCGACAAGCGTGTCGTGTTTGATGCCGTTGATGTGTGATACTACCAAAGGTCCGTTGACTTGAACACTTATGATCTCACCGATCGTTAAAGGAAAAATGTACTCATTATTACCGAAAATTTTGGAATATCCGCTTTCATCATAACCACGCCCCACTAGCAGCAGTGGTACCTCTATATGGAGTCGGTTTACATTTTGAACTTTCATAAAGATATGTTTGCGATGAGAACCGTAGCACGCACTATGGTAGTGGCGTCCAAATTTGTCTATGGGCATTACTCTGTCGTCTAACACCTTCTGATCGTAATTAAATAGGTGCTCTGCTTTTGTACTCGTCTTAGTGAATTATTTTTGCTTCTCGTAGAGCTTGGGTAATGCTTACGATTTCGTTGGAATGGCCGGTGTGCCCCGCTACCTGAGAGGCTAGTAATATGCGCAGACGATCCACTAATGAATTTGGATCTTTCCAAGGAACAAATTCCACTTTTTTATTGGTTACTGTTAATAATCCCCTACCGGTACGCTGCACCCTCGATGCGGCTCTGGTAGGTTGTCTAATGCCGGAGGATGTAGCCAGGGGGCGTACTACTTTCATATATTTTGCGCCGGCGTTGCCGCTTATCCCTTGGGTTGGATCGTAGTTCTTACGATTTGCGGCGGATCGGTTCACTATGTCATAGTAATTTTCACGGTCTTTGGTTGTATAAGTTATCGGTTTCTTTAAGAACATTAATTCGTAAAAGCCGGGGGTGCCTTTGTATACTATTTTATTTCCGTGATCTGTAATAACCATGTCCTGACCCTCAAAAGTAAGCTGTTTATTCCCAATTGCAAACTTATCAGTGTCTGTGTCCCATCGAACTCCATAGTGGAGATCGTACTTGCTCTCTGTATCTCGTATCATTCCCTCGATATATTTTCTAGCTAACCCTGAGAACTGTTCCAGGTATTCCCCTAGAACTTCCGGTTCCATCATTTGTCGCACGGTTTCTCTAGCCTCTGCTACCGAAGTTTCAATTGCCGCTTCTTCTTGAGCCTCCACCTGTTGCTCCTCATCCGGTAAACTCTCATACAATACTTCTCTGTCAAGAAATCTAGGTGTGGATGTTACCAACGTCGAAGTCGACGGTCCGGGAATGGCAATGTCGGGGGTTGACGCTCGTACGGGGGTATTGCCATTTCTCGGACGGGGTAGGATAGATGGTGTGGACACTCGCCGTTTGATAGTTCTCAGCATAGGTCCTACTTCTTGCTGTATTGTTTGACCACCTTCTTGCTTGATGGATGTTAGCAATTCCGTGAGTGGTTGGGGTTTCATATTTCCGCCTGACAGCCTTTCTAGCTTTAATAAGATCGCTTACTAACCGTTTGTCCATGTTGCTATTACTGTCGTTGTTCGTAGACTAATAATTTGTACAGCAGTGGTCCATGCCTATATAGTGAAATAACTGTCAAACCCTTTTCTATAACGACCGGCGTTGATTTCGCTTTCTTTGTCGACAACTAAAAATCCATGATCTTTGATCCAACAGTGGGAACATAAGTTTTTAAACTTTTCGAATGACATGTCTGTGTTTACATGATCATCGTAAATGTGTTTAAGATTGGTGTGGTCTTGCCGGAATACGATTATGATATTCGCATTATCTCGTACCAGTTGTTTCGGGATTGATGAGTAAGTCTGACAGAGGTAAAAACAATCTATATTTCGATGACGTCCGAAACTAAAATAATCTCTAATTATGCTTTGAGTGTCGCATGCCACATCATCAAACACAATAACAGAATTTTCTTTCGCCTCGTGTGGTTTGATAACCTCACACCCCTCGCTGAATTCGTAGAATCCGATTTCTTTTAGTGACTTCAGAAGTATCTTCAGAAATTTGTATTTAGGTTGGTCAAGGGTTTTGGAATACAAATACAAGTTGTGAAACCGCACCCCATTGCGGTGCACCAAAAGACTGATCATCGCATTGGTTTTCCCAGAGCCGGAAGGACCAATGATCAACCCCCTTTTACATCCTATACCCAGTAAAGTGCCGTGTCGTCTGAACCTCTGTGACATGGAATTTACTGTATGATTTACTACCGGCAGCGAACATTTTTGTTTCACAAGTTTGACGTTCTTCATCGTTTTCGGACGGGGGGCGAACTAGCTTCTAACCGCGCTGTGCTAAGTATATATCTACCCCTTTGAGCTTCACATCGTCAGTCGCTCTTCGACGAGCGTTTCTTTAAGATGAGTTATACTAGACGTAAAACTCGTAGTCGTCGTCGAATCGTAAGACGGAAAGGTCGCGGTTTGTTGAACACCCTTATTGACAAGTTGCCTTTCGAATTACATATACCAGGTTACAAGTTTTGCGGACCTGGCACTCGTTTAAACAAACGACTTTCTCGAGGTGATCGAGGAAGAAACCCTCTGGACGAGGCTTGCAAGCAACACGACATCGCATACTCACAATCCAGCAATCTTTCGACACGTCACGCGGCGGATAAAGTTCTTGCACAGAAAGCTTGGGAACGCGTTAAAGCAAAAGACTCTACTCTTGGAGAAAGAGCGGCAGCTCTTGCTGTTACAGGGATTATGAAAGGGAAAACCAAACTCGGCATGGGAGTCTCCCGGAAACGGAAGCGTACAGAACCCATTGCTGCTATGGAAACACCCCGGAAACGAAGACGTACACTACCTATTGCCGCGCAAAAATTTGGTACGGGGGTATCTAGAAAACGGAAGCGTACACTACCCACTGCTGGTGTGAGAGTCTCCCGGAAACGAAAGCGTGCACTACCTATTGCCGGTATTGCGCAAAAATTTGGTACGGGGGTATCTAGAAAACGGAAGCGTACAAGGTGTAGTAGGCGTAAACGTATTGGAGGGGCGGTCGTTTTTAAATCGCGAAGGAAACGCCGAATTCGTTCTAGAGTAGCACCTGTTCCCAAGAGAGGAGGTATATTGCCGCTTGTACCCATACTTGCTGCATTAGGAGCATTGGGGTCTCTCGGAGGCGGTGCTGCAGCAGTCGCTAAAGCGGTTGGCGACTCAAAGGCTTCTAAAAAGGATCTCCAGGAAAAAGAGCGACATAACAAAGCTATGGAATCTATTGCTCGAGGAAAAGGGCTATATCTACGACCGTATCAGTCAAAAAACTACCGTTGAAGCTACCACGCCGAGCGTTGACGAACATCGATATTGCACAGTACGTTAAACGCTTAGAAATTCCCCATTTTAGGGGGATATTTATGCGAGATGCCCTACCTGACAAAATTCGTCAACGAGAATGTGGTGTTACTAACTTAGACGATGATGTTGGACCTGGCACACATTGGACAGCCTACGTTAAAGCTGATCGATTTGTTCTGTATTTCGATAGCATAGGTCGCTTACAACCTCCTCCCGAATTAGTAAACTACTTTCGCAGCGATGGTAGCAACAACACAATTATGTACAACTCTAATAGATATCAAAAACTCGCATCATACACATGTGGACATTTGTGTCTCAAATTCTTATATAACTTTGCAAAACCGCTTTTGTCGTCAGTTTAAGTGCCGCGCTTCATCATGTCCAGTATATTCACTCTTACGGGAAATTCATTTGTTCTTACTGCAAATTTTGACCCTCCCATTTTTTTAGACGATGGTAGCGAATACGTCTTGGGATTGTTAAGTTTCGAAACCTACTATACTATTCCAAACGTTAGACCTCCCAACAATGAATTTCATCTTGTTGGAGAACCTCCTATTATTATACCGGAGGGAGCATATGAAATTACCGACATTGCTGAATTTTTACATAACCAACTCGATTCTGATGTGGGTGTTAAACAGGTACTGCTACGTGGAAACAACAGCACCTTAAAAACCGAAATAAAGTCCACCGTTCCAATCGACTTTCAAAGCGACAATACTATCCGGGACATGTTAGGCTTTGAGAAAAAAGTTTATGCTGCAGATAGGTGGCACACAGCTGAACATGTTACGAAAATTTTGAACATCAACTCGATTCTTATTCATTGCAACATCTCCGTTGGTTCATATAAAAATGGTAAGCCCGGCCATATCATTCACCAATTCTTCCCCATAGTACCACCCGGGTACAAAATAGTGGAAACCCCTAACCCTGTCATCTATCTACCGATCAGCACGAAACAGATCACTAACTTAACTATTAAAATACTAGACCAATCGGACAATCCTGTCAGTTTTAGTAAGGAGACCGTTACGGTAACATTACATTTAAAGAAACTGTAATGGGTTTTCGATTCACCACTCCGTACCACCCCTGTATTACTTCCTATAAGAATCGTCGCTCACACCCTAGTAAGATCAGTACGGCTTCGTCCACCACGCAGCTAACTAAAGCAAACAGAGACTTCTTGCGGTCCTTAGGCTTTACAATAGTGTAATGAGTATTTTAAATATTGGAGAGCGAGTCCTCGTCGACACTTCTATCATTAGCAATCAATTGCACACACATCAACCGTATACAAACCGTTTTGACTATAACGATGAAATTCGAATTCCAATTCCCGAAGATATGTCAACTCTTCCCGGCCTGAGCTATCTGTACCTAGAGGGAAAGTTGCGGAAGGAAAACGGTGAAGTTACAACGGCTAAATTCCTTAACAATGGTTTGGCTCACTTATTTAGCGAAATCCGATACGAAATCAATGGCGTCGTTGTCGACTCTGTCACCAAACCTGGTATTACGTCTACTCTTAAGGGATATGTGTCCTACAGTTCCGCTGACGTTAAAAAGCTTCAAAATGCAGGTTGGTTTGCCGGCGGCGATCCTCCCATTACCGATCAGGAAGGTAACTTTAGTGCCTGCATACCGTTGAGAATGCTGTTAGGATTCGCCGAAGATTATGGTAAAGTAATACTTAACATCCGACAAGAACTCGTATTAATTCGCAGCAATACCGATGCCGACGCCGTATTCAGTGCTACCGTAGGGGAGACGGCTAAAGTTACGATTGACAAACTATATTGGAAGGTTCCTCATATCACTCCAGGTCTTGCTCAAGAATTAGCCCTGACCAAATACATCGATAAAAATATTGACACTCAAGTCGCATTTCGCAGCTGGCAGCTTCATATCATACCCGGTGTTCATGCTGTGACTCAACATTCTCACGCTATCGGTACAAGCACAAAATTACAAACCCCCAGATATGTCATCGTAGGGTTTCAATCAGGTCGTTCGGGGCTAATCGCTAAAGACAATGCTAATTTCGATAAAATTGGTCTTACTAATTTCCGAGTTTATCTGAACACCGAACGATTCCCATACGACAATTTACATAACAATTATGCACTCAATCATTACGCAACATTATACGACATGTATTCCAAGTTTCAATCATCTTATTATAGCAAAATCGATGAGCCCTTCTTCTCCCGCCATGACTTTGCAGACAAGGCGCCCATTGTTGTAATCGATTGTTCCCATCAAAAAGACTACCTTCATGCAAACGCTGTCGTTTTTCGTGTTGAATTTGAAACTTCCGCTAACGTACCAGCCAACACAACTGCGTCCTGTCTCGTTCTTCACGATCGGGTTTTTACTTACAACGCATTGTCAAAAGCAGTTAAACAACTGTAATTTCGCAAAACACTTCAGTTGCACCTCGACTTTTAGCGTAACTAGACCATGCTCCCTATACCTAATACGATGAAGATCATTATCGATATTCAAGGTTTTAAGACGTCCGATAAGCACTTTACCCCAAAAGAATTGGCCTCCTACGACGGTACCTCAGTATCTCACCACATTTTTAAACCCCCTTTCACTTTACTCCAGCATACATGTTTCCTGCAATCTTGCGACGTCTTCTGCAAGGTGCCACCGAAGTATATGTGAAAGGTCGAGAAAAGGCAACGTTTCTACGCCGCTTTACTACCATCCCAATCATCGAAGTGGAAGAAAGACCGGCCCTCACCCCATCACAACCCGCTTGTTTATATCATTCCAAACCGATTTGTTATTGCGCTTTATCTAACGTGTATCATATTTATAATCACTACATAATGGAATAAAACAACCTTTTTAATTTTTATTGTTTTTTTATTTGTTTACAATATATATAGTTTAACTACATGGATTAAACATCTACGTACTAGTAGAAAAGCGTTCTACATAAATTGTCTGCCTATGTTCGGCGCACAAGACGTCTCGCAGTACTTCATCCATAGTAAGTATCCTCCGATGGAACCGCAACCTATCCACACCTGCATATTCCCACCGTCCTTTTCGAGCTTCTCGATACGCATACGTCCACGTATGCAAATTATAAATCTTATTCTTCGAGTCGTCAAACTGCACGCTCTTCATTTTCCTTCCTCTCTATAAAGGCTTTTACTTCACACATATGCCATTTTAGGCCAAGACTATCCATTAAATCTACAAAGAGGCCTTCATTTATGGCTCCGTCTAAAAATAGTTGACCGACAGCTGCACCATTTTTGTACTGTTTTTCTTTTTTATACAACTCTTCGTCACTGAATCCGGAACGTCCTAACCCATATATTACTTCGTGCGACGCTTCAAAAGCTAAATCCTTTAACGAACTCACTAATCGTTCAACCGCACTAGGTACGTCTCTTGCAACCGGTCGAGCAGCCTCTCTATAATTCATCCACATGACTACACTGCCAACTGACGACTCAGAGCTTCCACTTCGATGTCGCACTTTACCATAGAACTCGCGAACGTTAGCACTTCCACCATACACGCAGTCTTTTCAGAGTTCTCCTCCAGCTGATCCACTACAGACCATACATTTACTAAACAGTCTCCACAAAGGTTTGCTACACCCTTCACTATCTCTTTATAGAAACTCTCAAAGTGTAACGCTTTTAATTGTGCGAATCGCACTTCCACGAGTTTCTGCAATCGCCACAATTCTTCTACAGTTTCGCTCGCTAAACGCACCTCTGACAAGCCCACTTCCTCCAATTTGATTATTTTCCTTGTCTGGATCGCCTCAAATACAATCCTCTTCTTTCCTATTTCCAGAGCTGGCCACTCACCGTCGAGAGAATACAAGTAGTTGGAAATCACTCCTTGATTTGCAATCAGGGCTGTCCACTCCCATTCATTTAACTGCACCCAGTCATTTTTGGCACCCCGTATTATAATACTTGGGTTAAATTGCGAACTCCAATCAAACCCTACACTCACGTACTTAGAACTTGATTTATTTAATTTGTACGTCCTACTATTCAGAAGTTCTGGACAGAAAAGTGGTTGCGGCTTTCTTGCTTTATTACTTTGAACTACCTCGATAGCTTTCAACAAGGCTTCCATTTCTGCACGACTATCGGATGCTACTACCCTTGCAGACTCTTCTACGCGCTTTTATTTTCACATTTCCAAGGTTATATGTGGTAGGAGGTGAGCGTAAACGCAACCTTGAAGTCATGTTTACTGCACTACTTTTTTGGACTCAACAATTATGGGAACCTTGAGTTGAAATTCCACATATAACATATTTGGCTTGACTGCCCAAAATTTTAGCATATCACCCTTTTTTAATGTCATCCCAATCATTTCGCGAAAGTTATATGACCCCAACTTGTTGATATAAATTTCGGTATTTTCGGGATAAAGTAAGACGTTTGTTATTTCAGCTTCACGGAAGGGAATAGTATATTCGATGTCACCATGCGGTAGGATGTACCATCTATCATCATTGACGGCAATGGATACTAGTTGTAAATCTCGTTCATAATATAAAGGCTCGCTTAGCTCTTCAACCACAAACACCTGCGGGTGTGATGTGGAATTCGCATGCATATGTTTGCCAAATTTATCGATAGGCATTGCTCAAGCGTCGAACTGGATATGAATACTGAAAGCGTGGGCTTCTACTTATAAAATATCAATAATCATAGACGTCGCTAGGAGTGCAATAAAAACACAGACCCCTTTATATACATATATTTAATTAAGCCAACAATAAGTAATATACACTACATCCCCATCTGCTAGCCGAGCGAGAAAGCGCTGGATGGGGACCTCTACATGCCGCCGCCACCACAGGAATGGGTCACCCTCGTATGTGGTGGGTAGCGTCCTCAGGAGGGTCGACTGCCATAGGCGCTCGCTTCCAAGACTCATGGAATAGTCTATTGTTACGGCAGCCTGGAGTTGACGAGCTGATGGAGGTCTCGGTTCGGAGGTGATGAAGTATTCAAACTCCTTGTAAAATGTGGGAGCATCTTCAAAGAGCGCATCAACAACAATATCAGGCATGATGACTGGTAGCCGTGGTGGAAAAACGTTACGCTTTATATGTGAATCTCAAGGTAAGACCCTTGACCTTCTACGTTCCCATCCTTGACTACGCTCCTATATTAAGTTGCTTGTTTTCTGTAACGGTCATCATAATCCTCCAGCACCTACCATAATCATCAAGCAGCTATGGCAACTAACTTTAAGAATGCAGAACAATTTTACCGTCATTTTCGCCGGTTTTTGGCTAGTTGCCCTCCAGCATCCTCTCAACGGTCTCTCCAGGCAGTGGTCACAATGGAGTACGCCTTGAACCTACAAGGAGAGACCCTAGCGGAGACGACCACTTTACGGACGTGGCCTGCAGTCTTCGACGGATCGTCAGCTGTGTGGTGGCAGACCAACATCTTCAAGCCAGTGGACCGGTACCTAGGCCTACTGGAGGATGGGGAAGTTACATATATAACTTATACTTGGAAATAAATAAATATATTTAGAAATATTTCTGTGGTTTTATTTTAAAGTTTCGAGATTGTGACCTCGAATTGTAGAATATAAAGCTTTCACAAACGTGTGCGTAGTTAGTTGCCATCATGAGCTCAGAACCTCGACATCCAGAATTTGGGAGCTACTCCAAACGGCTACGAACATTCGGCGATTGGAGTCGAGGTCAAACTCCAGAATCGCTAGCAGGTGCCGGTTTCTTTTGCATCAGCGACACGATTAATTGTGTACAGTGTTTCTACTGCGGAGTTCAAATTTCTGGTTGGGAGCGCAATGACAAACCCCTATCTGAACACCTCCGTTGGTCACCCAACTGCAAAATTGCCAAGGTCTACCAGCAATTACAAACCATCGAAGACTTGACTTATCAACTTTTCGATGCGTTGCATTTTTCCCCAGGAGTAGATGTGGCTGGCAACAATGGAACGGGTGCGGCCGACAAAACAAAAGGTTGCTGTTGTCATAAGTGATGCAAAGTGCGGCGCCAAACCATTCACTAGTTGCCATCGACTTGTTGAACATGCTACCAATACAATTTTTGGTTGCTCTCGCTGCAGTTCATGATGGGATTCTCTACGTCCTTCAACCACCGCGGTGCAGTTCAGCTTCTTTCGCCTACAATGATGGAGTGCACAACGTGACGTGGCGTAAAATGGATACCAGTTCCTTGACAACTATTTCCGTTTTTAAAATACAAGTAAACAACTTTACTGAACATAACGTTTTAACGTTCAAGATAAAATACCATTTCCCTTCATATGCGGTAGATACGAATTGGCAAACGATTTTGCTAAAAAATAAACCTGATGTCTTGAAGAAGCTGCTCTCGCCCGCGGATAATTCCTGCTGTATATCTACTATTGTTTTAAGCACTATTTTATTCGCTCTAATGTGTATGTCTGTAACGTATTTCTTAATCTGTTGGTATTATAATCATTTAGTCTAGCCACTACTGTAATTACTCTTTGTATGTGCATCTTAAATATAACTTTTTTATTAAATTATGTGTATCTTTCACTCTACGAAGGTACTCTGGATGAGTAACCAAATATTCTATCCGACTCGATGGTCTAGAGGTAAAGATACCCTCGGCTGCAGATTGCGGATATACAGGGAGACCTAGGTTCGAATCCTAGTCGAGTCATAATTTAGACATGAAGTATTCTAGGCGTTTACTTCATGCCTAATTTTTTTAATAAATATGTTAAGCGCAGTCTGTTCTAAGCACTACTTAACTCTTTCTATGCCCTTGGCCGTAAACGCGATCTTGACCTTGAATTTTTTTAAAGTAGCCTCAACCTCGAACGCGGGTTTGACCTTGAACGTGGCCTCGCTTCGAACATGACCTTGGGCTTGCACGTGGCCTTGCCTTGCATGTGACCTTGGGCTTGAACGTGGCCTTGCCTTGAACTCAAGGTCAAGTGGTGGGGGGAGGTTCCAGAACCATCCACTTCCCTCTACTCAAGTTTCAAACCAGAGGCCGCCACGTGACGCTTAGCCAAGCTCCAAACCACCGGAAGTGAGGCAGAACCCGCCTAGCTACACTACTAACGCAGCACTAGAAAGGGTAACAACTTTTGAATACCTAGGGACAATCCTAACAAATGATGGAAAAATCGACGCAGAATTAGCTAACAGAGCAAACAAATCTACGAGACTATATTACACGCTGAATAATACAATGTTAGGCCTCAAGCAAATAGAAACAGAAGTGAAACTAAAAATCGACAACACAATAACTGTACCCATAATTACATATGCTGCAGAGAACTGGACCTGGCAGAAAAAACACGAAAGTAAGATAAATGCGATGGAAATGAAATACCTGAGGAAGATCATAGGGATAACGAAATGGGACCACGCCAGAAATGAGTACATTAGGGAAGCTTTACAACAACCACCAATACTAGAAAAAATTAATGAAAAACAGCTGAATTGGTACGTGCATATCACAAGAATGAACAGAGAGGGACTAACAAAAAAGATAATGGAAATGGGAAAACCGATCAGAGGCAGAAGAGGGAGACCACAGGTGGATGGATCAAATAGAGGAAATAGGGAGATCAAAGGGAAAAACCAAAGCAGAGATGAAAATTTTAGCAAGAGATAGGAAAGCATGGATGAAATGGGTAAAAGAGGACCGGGACTCCCAATCCGACGCCTGAGAGGGCAGAAGGAGCCGTGAAAGAAGAAGAAGAAAATATAAATACCTTAAAAATCTATTTTGTATTTTTTCTATCTGTTGTTTGTGTCCGACTGATTGTGGATACCACACGATAGATGCATACTCCAGTTTCGGCCTTACAAGAGAAATATATCAAGTTTTTAATGTGTGAATTTGTTTAAAGTTACTTGTCTGCCTTATAATAAAGCCCAAACTGCGTAATACTTCACCTCTAATTCGTTCAATGTGATAATCATATTTTAATTTGGAATCATATTCTATCCCTAGATCTTTATTACTCTCGACTCGAAGAACGTTCATTCGGTTCATTTCATAATTATCTAGTATTTTGTTGGGTTTCATGGTTATGGTCATTTATCAGCATTTCACAATATTAAAAAACAGCTAATTCGATAGACTCCATTTTGTATGTCATTTTGTACTTTGCTGCAATCATTAATTGTTTCAATTTTACGATAAAACTTCATATCCTCTGCAAACAACAGGCATTTAGAATTTTGGATGGCATTCGGCAAATCATTTATAAAAATTAAAAACAACAACGGTTGTAACTTCAGTGGACTGTATGGAATAATACACTAATTTGACGCAAAAAGGCCGTTTATTTAGTGTAATATAAAAATGAAATTTGGACCCCTTACTGCAAACGTGATGCGCGGTTCACAGCTGTCGCAAATCTGAGTCAGACGGGCTGACGCCAATACATAGAAAGGAGGGGGCATAAACAATGTACAGGGTGGTACAAACATTTCTCAACAACGGTCCTAAGTTTGAGCCTTGCGAAACTCCCAAATTTGCTTTAAATTTGACAGATGTATTGCCATCGTGTTTCACAATGAAGTGTCTATTTTGCAAATATGATTTAAGAAGTTCTAATGTATTAGTAGCAAGTCCATTTCGGTATAGTTTTTGTAGTAGGATATCGTGATCCATTCGATCAAAAACTTTTGAGAAGTTAATATATATTACGGCGGTTTGCTTTTTCTTTTCTACATTGCCCATAACATCATGAACAAATGAAACCAAACTTGTGCTAACTGATTTTTTTGTAGCAAAACCGTGTTGACATTCATTTATATAAGGGTTTATATGATTCCAAATCTTTTGGTATATGATTTGGTCGAACACTTTGGCGAGAGCTGACAACAACGCTATGGGTCTATAGTTCTCGACACACGATCTGTCTCCAGATTTGAATATAGGTGTTATTAGTACAGTTTTTCCGCTCTTAGAAAAAACAGATTGTTGCACAATCAAATTGAATATACAAGTTGCCCATTTTAAAACTCCGAACCTGAATTCTATAAATAGGCAAGATACAATCCAATACACATCTGACTTTAAATTAAACCGTCAAGAGTACTGAAATATGATTGCTCTGATCTTAATTATAGCAATACTTTCGTTTTAAAATTGTTGTCACTTTGCACCTGCACTGTGGATTGCCTATTTACAGAACTTCAAGCTGGGAGTTTTAAAATGACCACCCTGTATATAAAAGAGGTTCTTCAAGCCATCCAGCATAACCTTTTGTTACATATGGTGGAATTTTATCACTACCAGCTGACTTTAGATTTCAGTTTTTTAATAGACCGTTTAAAGTCAAGTGGTGTAATCACCTTAATGTCCAACAAATCATGACTATTAATGATATCATCACATTGAACGGTGTACACTGCGGGTAATTTGTTATAGACAGATTGAAAGTAAGTAATAAAATTATCTACAATTTTATTTTTTCCTATTTCTTGGCCATTGTTTTTCACTGCAACATATAATAATAATAATGTATTATTTGATTGTTGGTTTCTTATGTATGTCCAAAACTGATTAGGATTATGAGTTAAAGATTCTTCAATATTATTAATATATTTTATTCATTGTGTTCATCCCTTTAAAAAGATAAGGAAGCTGACCTGCGGTTAATTAATTAAAATAACCAATGGCAGTAAAAAATCGCAGATTAACCTCCTTAAAGTACGTACTACACGAAAGCTCAAAACATTTTTACTTTTACCGCGCAGGCCGAACTAGCTCAAATTCGGCGATACGGTCGTGAGTTCAAACCACCAGCTGTGTACTCTGCAATTAGAATAATTTGGTCAGAAAAAATGTAATAATGATAGAAATGTGCAAATTAATTGAAGGTTATTAAATTAATTGTAAAAAAATCTTTCTGTTCAGGCTATTGAAGGCAGAAAACGTGAATGCTCCTTTTACAAAGGTTTGATTACACATATAAATTGTAGCTTTCAATATTAATTGCGTCTAAACTTTACATGTTAGTAATAACGGAAAGTATAAATTTAAACTTTAAATACTGATAGTTACGGAATGTACGAATTTAAATTTCAAGAATCGAAGATAATTTTATATAATATAATCCCGGAATAGCCAGTCCGAATCAGCTTGAAAGCAGGGAGACCATCCACTTTTAATGCGGTATTCACCGCAAAAGTAACACTAACCTCGAACATCCAACGCCCATAAGTTGCGGACAGGAAAATTCTGGCCGGGGGTTGCTATACCCTGTGGTTAAAAACATCTTGGATGCGCCCGTAATTGAAGCAGAGCCACTCCCAAATTGCAGAATCCAGGTAAGACATGAGCCGGTGTTGAAAATTAAGTCAGGTAAAACTGTCAACTAAGAGCTTAAGAAACATAATTAATACAAGAATAGCAAGCAGAAAATCTCAATCGTACCTGAATCGAAACCATCAGCCCTTCAAAAATTAATCGTCGTAGCGTAATAAAGCACGAACGGAACCTTTTTAGAAAGAAGTTGCTTCGTCGAGGTGCAGGAAAAGAATCCTAGCGCATTCGGCCACTAACGAAAAACAGCTGAACGCTGTGACCTCGCGATAAGCACCTGGAAGCTTTTGCATTTTCCAGAATCGGTACGAAATGAGCGAACTAATAAATTGGAATAATTCGAAATACAATGGATTATAATTCAAATAAAAGTATACAGGTTAGACCAGAAATAATTGAATACATGGAGAAAACAATTAAACGGCGGAAAAATGGTTTCACTTTATAAGTCTTTGTAATTTGCGCCTTTCTGATGAGTATCGATTATAGTGCTTAACAGAAATATTTTTTACGCTACCAGACAGGAAAATTAGATGCCTTTTTACTACTTTCGATACTGCTGTGTCCATAATAAAATAAAATATATTATAAAACTCTTGTACTGCACTAGTTATATCATTTCAATGCACTATTTATATCATTTTGATTTAAGACTGATGTCCAGTCGATTGTACAAATAATGTCCATAAAGAGTTCGAAATTGCTACGTTTGAAATTATAGTTCTCAACATTTTTTGTATCTTTAACTTTAATTTGTGTTTTAAAAGAGGTATTAATAGACAAAGTTAGATGATGTGAATCTTCCCGTACAATTGGGAATTCACATTTGGCTACTCAGTGTTATTCCGTGAATTACTAACAATGTAACCAAAAATATAAGTAAGACATCAAATATTAAATATCTCGACTTTAAAATTGATGAAAACTTAACTTGGAAATTGCATATGGATAAAATTAAGGAATAGTTTATACAAAATAATTTTTATTTGTTAAAGAATATTTTACTAATTTATATATTAAAGTACTTATATTTTGGCTTTGTTTAATCCATTATGAAGTATGCCATATGTATTTGGGTTGGCATGTATAAAATACCTTCATTAGATTAACATGTGATGTCCCTAGATTAACATCATGTAAGAAATTATTCAATTTATTAGAGTTACCAATGGTATTACATCAACTTTATTGTATAACAGTGAGGAAATACCTATTCAAGAAATGGAAAACAACAGTCAGGGGACACATTATACTGTAAGGATCATGCTGCCGGTCATTGCCCCGAAATTATGACCCAGTGCCCCGATTGTTCTGGAACCTCGAGAAGCGGCCTTGCGGTCAGGCGGCTGCAAATGCGTAAGCCACAGCCGCCGGCAGACAGCCTTGGGGCCGGCTGCAGGCGTCATCTTCCAGATCGATCGAAAGCGGCCTCGGTGGTTAGTTCACGCGGTGCGTCACCATTTGCCGGAAAAATCCAGCAAGCCCGCGAGGCTCCCAGAAGGAATTATTCCGCAAATATAAATACACGGCCGTCGGAGTTCTAATTCAGTTCCCATCAGACTTGAAGCGCGCGTGATATAAACGAGCCGTGTGAAATAAATAACAAATAAATACAACCATATAAATCCTTACTGTTAAGCTGTATATCAATAATTATTAAATAGTGTATAGTTGTTAGAAATAGTGCCTGTAGTTTATAAGTAATTCTGCCTTCATAATTCTTGTATTTTTAAATAATCATAATTAATCATAGTAAACAAACGTTTAAAACCAGAAGCGTAGTATACTTTTTAAATAGCCCGAACGGTAAAAACGTAACAATACTTCAGCAACGACGAGTTAAAAGAATTTATACTCAATAATTCTTACTATACCTAGGACTGAAAACATTCAATGCTATTACATCAGATATAAAAATGTTTACATTTAATTCATTTAAACACAAAATTTCAAAACATATCACTAAAATAGATATTTCTAATTTCTTCAACATAATTGTTTAGGGAGATTTGATCAGAATGCAATTAATTCCGAGTTCTATAGTCTGTATTTGTAATTATTAAGTATAGTTATATTATCTATTCGTATGAAATTTAAATTGATGTGCGCCCAGAAAATATTATTTTGGTAAAATTAATTGTTCTTCAGCACACAAGGTAACTTTGGGTGAAGCCTATGTGTAACAATATATTATTATCTGTAATTCAATTTTGTGGTAATAAACTTATTATTATTAAACTTATATTATTATTATTCTAGCAGTGCCTTTGTAGAAAAATATTTGAGTTGTTACTAAAAATTAAAATTGTTTCAAATTTGTACGGCTATATAAGTTAACACAAGGTATAACTTATAGAATGTTAATCCCTATGGCTACAGTTAAAAGAACCTATTGTGTATGATATAAATGGTACAACTTCAATATAAAATAATGTAGGACTGAAACTGAGATAGTGACAAAACCCACGGTAAGTGATTGCACAAAATATAAGTAACAGTGGCAGTTGAAGACAATGCAACGAGCATTAGTCTACCGAAACCACTAAACATTAGTAGCGAAGTAAACATGAGCACTCAATGAAAAATGTAGTAACAGTACAATTGGTATACAATGGCTAGAAATTTATCAAAGAAGTCTGCAGAACTACAATTCGCAGTTTTCATAACGACAATAGGGCTAATAGCCGCTGCAATTTTTAACACATTTAGGTAACCTAAAAAAAGCTGAAGCAAGGAACCTGACAATAATTGAAAGTAACTTTTTCATTTTTTGCAACAATTGTGTTTTAAATTATTGAATATGTGTTTGACCTTATGTAATTTTATCTCAACATGAGACACGATACAGATAAGAAAAACTTAATGAGAAAACCTATTTAACAGACTTAATTTGTTCATACTGTATTTCAGAAATTGTAAATGTATAATTGTATTAAAACACTGAAGAAGATTGTCTAGAGCAGGGATAAGCAACCTTTTTTGACAACGGGCCAGCTACCAATTTAAAAATGTTGTGCGGGCATGTAAGAAACTTGTGATAATACGAGGAGCGTTCAAATATAAACTATAATTTAATATGTATTCAAAAAGAAACACAAGGACTCTAATGTATGTCATGTCATTTTTCTACTCAGTCTCCCTCCCTTTGAATAAACTCGTGCCGTCTTTCTGGAAGTTTCTGTATTTCATTAGAGAAAATTCTTTTGGCTGCTGACACACCCATTTCCGAACAATTTCGATGACTTCTTTATTACAAAGATGTATTTTTCTCCTAGACACCCATTTAAGGGTTTTTAAATTTTTTAATCGTGGTCAGCGTGTGAATAGCGAAATGGGGCCGAGCATTATCCTGTGAGAAGCAGAAAGCGAACTAGCATATTTTCCAAGCTACCCTTACTGAGATTTAATGCAGAAGGAATATCCTTCACTGTAATTCTACGATAGTTTCAAATAAGTACATTTTACTCTGTCAGAATTCTCTTCTGTTGTCGTTGGACGCCGAGAATGCGGTTCATTTTCGACACGCTTGCAGCCATCTTTAAACGCTTTACTCCTTTTATAAACGCTTATGTCTGATAGTGAGTGCGCGCCACTCCCACTTCACTTATGCTTGCCAATTGAACGAAAATGAATTGTCACGACTTAACGGCTGAATGAAGTTAGGACTTGTTCCAGAGCATTAATTAAGGTATACAACTTCTGTGCATCTCTTTGTCTTTTTGCGCGCAATTCAAATTATAATTCATATTTGAACGCTCCTCGTACAAATACTGAATAATGAACTCAAATTATCTCATTATTAACAAAATAAACCTAGTATAAAAATTACAGAAATGAAACACTCATTCATAGAAATATTATTAAAAAACGGCCCTAGATATATGCGAAAAAAGATTATTAATGAGAAATTTGACATTTCTTCTTTGCCATCAATTGGTCTACATTTGCAGATATAGGCGGCACAGCAACTCGCACGCAGCTCTATAACTGTACACCATTTAATCTCGATCGATGATCGCTTTAAATTATCTTCATTGCGGAAAATAATTGTTCGCAATCATAGGTGCTTCCAAAAAGTGTAATTATTTGCTTTGCTTGTGCGCCTAATCGTGGTAATCTGTCTTAATTCATGTAACTTTGATAGAAATTTTGTATGTCAACATTTTGAAATTTATTTCTTAAATCTGTGTCGTTTTGTAAATCTATTAATTCGATATGTAACTCATCCCGAACTGTTTCCACTTCTATATTACATGATGAAGAAATTGTTTACACTAAGAACGTTTTTTTCTGATCTAAATATGCAGCTTTTGCGGCACATATGCATAGCGTCAAACGAAGCCGCCCGGCGTAACATTTCATACCAAAAAATGCCGATGCTTAATTTTTGGAAATGATGGCATCAGTGCTCATCATTTCCAAAAATTAAGTTATCACGCCTAGAGTACAATGAGGTTGCGGGACACTGTAGGAATTTTTAAAAGTCAAAATGTAAAATCTTTGAAGGGCCACAAGAGAAATTGTGGCAGGCCGCATGCGGCCCCCGGGTTGCTCATCCCTGGTTTAGATGATAAAAATATATGTAAAACTGGTGTATTTTATTTATCCACAAGATAGCTGCTGATAAAACCAACATTCTAAAGTTAAATAAATCATCCAGCTGTGAATCCATCCATCCAATGGCGCTACAGCCCAATACAGTTTTTGGTCCTCTTTATTTTCTGCCTCCAACTTTCTCGATCACCAACTGCTACTTTTCAATATTGTGTACTGCAAGAATGGTTTTTGCGTCACTTCGTATCTTGTCTTCCCAGCATGCTCCTGGTCTTCCTACCGGGCTTTTGCCTTCAATTTCTTTCTCCAATACTTCTTTGTAACTCTTGTAACTTTCATTCGTTGTAAGTGTCCCACCCATTTGAATCTCTGTAATTTTATGTAGCTGGAAGCATCAGCCTCCGCGTCAAGCTGATATAAACTCATGGTTATATTTACTTCGCCAATGACTATTGTCATTAATTGGTCCATATATCCTACGCAGTAGTTTCTTTTCAAAGGCGTCTACATCTCGCTTCCATGCAACAGATTACTGGTCTTATTATGACTGCATTTATTTTAGGAATATGATTGATTCAGTAAATGTTCAGCAAATTATTGCGGAACCCACCCGCGTGACCCGAAATTCTGCTACACTTTTAGATGTAGTTTTAACTTCCAAGGTTGACTGTATGGTTGAGTCAGGGGTCCGTGGATTGCACTTATCTAATCATGAAATGGTTTTCTGCACTTTGTCCATACAAAAACCAATTTCTAAGCCAATCTTTAGAACATATCGCTGTTTTAAGAATTTTAACCAAGAACGCTATAATAGAGAGCTGACGTTCATACCATTTCAGAAATTATTTCATAAAAACAGCAAAATTTACTAAAAAGAATACACCCTGGATTACCTATAATATTAAATTACTGATATCTTTGCGTGATAAACCTTATGCTAACTTTAAGAAAACCAAAAGACCATCACACTGGGATTATTATAAACTATTGCGTAATTTCACTAATCAAGCAATTAAAATGAAAAAAAAGCGTACTTTCAATTTAAATTCTGTAATAGCAGTTCGAAGGCACAATGGAATGAGTTGAGGTCGCTAAATGTATCAAAGTCTAAAAATAATTCACTGCCCAGTAATTTTATGGATCCTGAAAAAATTAATAGTTTTTTCTTGGATGACATTCCTAGCGTAAATAATAACAGTAAGGAACTCACTGTTCATTACGGTGGTCAGAGGTTCAATAAAAGAATAACAGATTTTAACTTTAAGCCAGTAGATGTGTCTACGGTTGCGTTGATTATCGACCGCTTAAAGAGTAATTCTACAGGATCAGATAACATTAACCTACAAATAATCAAATACAGCTGCCCACTTATATTGGCATTCGAAAATATGATCACATCTCACATAAGCGGCATGAACTCGGTTGGCTCTCTATGGCAAACAGAAGAAAGTTATTAAGGACAACATTATTTCATAAAATTATTATTGACAAGATTCCAATTTATTTATACAAAAAAATTTCTTTTAGAGAAGATGTTCATAATATCAATATTAGATTCAAGCACACCATCACGCCACCTTGGCACAAAACAGCTTTTTTCGAACGAAGTTTTCGGTATCAAATATCAAAAGTTTATAATTCCCTACCGGTCTACATGAAAGATCTTTCAATTAATTCGTCTAAAAAACGTCTTTATCGTGTTCTTGTAAATCAGGAAAACTATCCAACCTAAATGTTGGATGCTGCATCACTAGACTATTTACCTTTATACCAGTAGGTATATCTATTTACTTAGTTCCTTTTATTTGTTTTTTATGAGGTTTAGTGTTGTGACCTATGCCATGCTAATGGCAGAATTTTTAATTTTTTAAATATAAATTTAAATGTTAAGGTAGTTTTAGGCATTTTGGGATTGGTATTGTTATTATTAATTTTTCAAAGGTTAGGTGGAAGACCAGGCAATGCGCTTGAACTTATACCTTGTGGTTTCTATATATTAACAGTTTTTTTTTGTTGGCATAATATATGTTTTTTCTTTTCCTATGTACTTTTATTTTTCTTTTCTTATGTAATTTATTTTTCTTTTCTTATGTAATTTAATTTTGGGTAAATAAAACACATTATTATTATTATTATTATGGTTTTGTATAATTTTAATTTTGTGTTTTTGTGAACATTTTCCGATTTCATTACATATGATAGACTGAAGTATGCTTTGTTTGCATTGGTGATTCTCCTTCGTATTTTGTTTGTTTCATCGTGATTATTAGGAACGTTAGATCCTAGATAGGCAAACTCATTCACTATCTCGAAGATCTGGTCCCCTATGTTTAGGTTCTGACCTCTTTGCTGGGTGTTTCATGATTGCAAGAGCACCTTTGTTTTGATTTCATTTACTTCTAGCTCTATCACTGCTAAGGTATTATCAAGCTCTATGTAGGTCTCTTTCATGGCGGCCATGCTTCTACCAAGTATGCTAACGTCGTCTGCATACCCTGCTATCTGTTTAGACTTGTATAGAAGTGATGCATTGACCTTCAGCGTGGTTTTTCTCATTGCATGCTCTAGTGCCAGGTTGAACAAAGTGGAGGTCAGTCCTTCGCTGCGACGAAGGATTAAGGGTTGGCCTTACCTGGTGGCGAAAGTTGCACTTGGTATTTTGCCGGCTGGTAAATATCGGCCCAATTTGGCTAACTAGTCGAGAGGGTCGGGGTTCCAGCAAAGCTGCAACAAAACTATGAGAGAGGGCGCCAGGTCCTCGACGTAGACAATTCCTTGGGTCGGACCTCCCCAATGTATGGGATAAATCCAGCAAACTAAATAGCAAAACCAGTAACTTATAACAGCATTTATTTAAATAATTGGTTCTATAGTGCAAAACAATAACAATGACTAGAGTGACTAGACAGCGATGGACAGTCAAATCGACAATTAAAAGCAATCACAAATATACAATCAAATCAATAACAAAGCAATAATAAATATACACACAAATCAATAATCAACCTAAACACGTTAAAACGACAATGGGCACTAAATCAATATAAACACTAATACCATTTACGAATTGCTATTCAATTGGAAACGCAGGTACAAAGATTCGCACGCACCCTGTGAGGCAGGGCGCGGCAAAACAGAGCTATACAAACAAAAAGGCTAATTACAACCCCGAATGTTAGCTTGAACTTAAATATGAGAGCTTCAAGATTTTGAAGGGTCGAAACCCCCTTACGGTTGTATGAGCATACAGGGTCGAGGCGATTTATATAATAAATTCATCATGGTTTTTATGACTGCGCAAACGGCGGCTTGAATATGCTCCTGACAAAATTATTAAAAAAACAAATTGCAAAATCGCTTTACGAATATCCAAATTTTGAGCATTAAATTACCGCGGGCGGTTTGCTAGTCAAAACCTATTACCGATTGACGTTTATAAATCTATCCTCTGCAGTTGAATTTTTGAGGGCAATGGCCTAAACAGATAAATAGCGGCAGATCCCGTTGTTAAACACAGCTAGGCTGTGATCTGGGTAAGTTTAAACGACCTAACAAGGCTTAATAGCATATCTGAATTTACATTACATTACAGGGGGCCCAATTCAAAAACGACATTCAACACATTTGCCGCAGGCCAAGGGTAAATAAATCTAAACGTAGCATTTAATACCACGAATATCTAAAATCTCATGCCAAGAGCGTGGCTAATACAGCTGCCACAAAAATGTAATCTACAATCACATAAGGCGCAAGACGAATTGAACGATACGCCCTAATGCTACCTATACAATTAATTCGCTATCACAAGTACTGAATAAAGTGCCTACAATTAACGAGGCGGTTATTTCGCTAGCATATATTGAAATGGTCTTTTACCCGTAACACAACTCTGCTTGCAGATTCAATAATTGAAAGCAAGTCAATAAAGCACAGAGCTGGGGTAAGCAGGCATCTGCAAGAAGTCACATTGGAAATTTTAATTTATGATTACATCCGTCAAGCATTGCCGATATTAAATGAAATTACTTTAGAATAAATGGCAATAAGTCAGAGCTCAAATCGTAAATTAATAATAATAATAATAATGTGTTTTATTTCCCCAAAATTAAAGTACATAAGAAAAGAACAATATTATGCCAACAAAGAACTGATATTAATTATAATAATAGGGAAACCACAAGGTATAAGTTCAAGCGCATTGCCTGGTCTTCCACCTAACCTTGAAAAATTAATAGCAACAATACCAATTTCGAAATGCCTAAAACTATCTTAAAATTAAAATTTAAATTAAAAAATTAAAAACTTTTGCGGGAGAAAGAGAGAGAAGAGGGCGTACGATCACACCAATCTTATGGTCGAGGGCCTAAAACAAGCATTAACTAAAATGCAAGAGAAAAATAAAGAAGAAGTACAAGCGAAGATTGACGGGTTAGAACAAAAATTAGACACATTCAAAGAAACAGCTAAGGAAGAAATACAGCAGGAAGTATTGCAGATAGTGGATGAAAGCTTAAAGAGGAAAGGAGAAGAAATAGAAAACAGAATGTTAGGACTCGAGATTAAAACACAGGGACGGTTGGTACAACACCAGGAAGAGATGGAACATGAATTAGGCAGTTCAAAAAAAATGCAGAGGAAAGGTTCAACAAAGCACATGAAGAACGAAACCATAATGCGATCCGTATTGCCATGGTGGATAATAGACTCACGAGGGAGCTACAGGGGAGAAACGAGAGGTTTGAACGAATGCAAGAGTACCCTACTAGCGTGGCACCGCCCAGTTTTAGCATGGAATTCATTCCGAAATTTGAGGGCAGGTACGGAGCGTTGCCAATGATTTTCTTGGCGAAGCTCGATGACATCATTAAAACTGTAACGACAGAATGCCGAAAACTACAAGTTATAAACATAGCTATGAGAGGGAACGCAGAAATCTGGCACAGTATTGTCAAGTCGAAGTATACAATGTATGAAGAATTTAGAGCTCTCTTTACTGAACAGTACTGGAGCAACTCGCACCAAGCCCAGATGAGGACGGAATTGATATTCGGGAAATACGTTGACAAAGGAGGTTCTCGGGAGATGTACGTTATGAACAGGTTCAACAAGGCGCAGTACCTAACTCCAAAACTGTCAGAGGAGGAGATAATTCAGCATTTGTCAAGACACCTCGAAGCAGAGATTTCCAGAGCCGTGGCAGTACAAAACGTCAAAACATTGCGTGATTTCCTGGAAATCGTTAGGAATTACGACATGGCTGTATTTAAAGAAAAAAGTGAGAACCGAAAGACAGAGCGTCAAAATTTTAGTAAAAGAAAATTGGGAGATACTTTCGAAAATAAATTTAGACCAAACAATAATAATTTTAATCAACAAGAAAGAAGGAATTATGGGAACTATAATTACAATAGAGCATTTAATCAAAACAGAGAGTATAATAATAATTAGGGAAATCAAAACCGGAATAACTACAATAGGGGGGATAACAGGAGGAATTACGAAGAACTAATCGATGAGAGGAATAAGAAACCATGCCAAGAAATAGATCAGGCGCAAAATAGAGACCAACCCTACATCAATATGATATTAACTAGAAAAATTGGGAATGCGAATAATGTTGAGGATTTGGAGAGAATAGAGATAGCCGAGGTGCACGAAGAGCCTTCGGGGGTAAGAAAAAAGCCCAATTTATGTAAAATTTGTAAATAATAATAGTTTTAAGTACATTGCCAACTTTGCCGTCACTTTTGATAGAACGGGGAAATATTTATTGAAGGAAAATGAAGAAGATGTTACAAACTCATGTTTACCGTTTGTTAAATTGAGAATTTTAGATTAAGAATACTATGCGCTAATTGATAGTGGAGCAATGGTTTCCTTAGTACAGAAGGAAGTTATAAATAATCATCTGAATATCTTACAAAGCAATATTATAAAAGTTAACAAGATCGATTTATTGTCCGCAACAAGAAAGAAAATCTCAACTACCAGTAAAGTATTGGCAATCAAAATAAGCATAGATGAAAAAGAATTTGATGTCCGCTTTTATATAATAGCTGCCTTAAATGTACAATTTGTAATGGGTGTAGATATTATTCAGCAAGTTGGAATTAAAATAGATGGAATGCGAAAATGCATCCAAATTGGTGAAATTAAAAAGCCTTGGTCTGTTGAGGATCGAGAGCAAATAAATTGTTGCCTAGCTGAGATAACAGCAGGAGACGATATGAATTGTTGCCCAGCCAATAGAGCGGGAGACGATATGAATTGTTGCCTTGCCAAGTGTGCAGGAGACAAAGTTATTATAAATAATTATGCTATATTAGAAAGAATGCTGGATGATGAACAGATACGGAGTGATTATCTACAATATAAAGGCAGAATTATGGAAATCATAGAAAGAAATAAAGATAGAAATATTGCCATAAGCTTGTTGTCGACGAATCGTTGGGCTTTAAACAGAAATCTTATCCCATGCCATTTGCATAGCGCAAGAAAGTGAAACATGAGTTACAACAAATGCTAGAAGATGATGTGATTGAACCTTCGAAAACAAACTTCGTTAATCCAATGGTGGTGGTAAAGAAAAACGAACCTAGTCTTAGGTTGTGTCTAGATGCACGTAGGATTAATCAGATTACTAAACCCCAATATAAAAGTCCGCAGACAATTGATGCATTGTTAAGTCAAATTTGGGACAAAAAAGTGTTATCGAAATTAGATTTGAAAAATTCATTATGGTTGATCCCATTACACAAGGACTCGAGAAAATATACAGGATTCTACATAGAGTAGGAAATTTTTCAATTTAAGGTGGTTCCGTTTGGTTTGACGACGTCATGTGCAGCTTTAGTGAGAGCTATGCAACAAATATTAAACAAATATGATCACTTTTGCGTGCATTATATAGATGACATTTTAATTTTTTCAAAAGATGTGGAACAGCATTTGGAACATTTAAATTTAGTAATAAGTACTTTAAACGAAAACGCATTGAAGTTGAATTTGGCCAAATGCCATTTTATGAAAACAAATGTAGCATACTTAGGCTATGAAATTAGCAATAATGGGGTCACAATCAGTGAAGCAAGAATAGAAGAAATAAAGAATTTGCCTCGCCCCAAGAACTTGAAAACATTAAGTGGTTTACTTGGCCTATTAAATTATTATAAGAAGTTTATAGCGAATTATTCGGAATTAACATTGCCCTTGGTCGAATTGCTGAGGAAAGATACGAAATGGGTTTGGAGCTAAGAAAGAGAGAAAGCGTTCAACAATTTAAAACACATATTTCATGAAGGATTGCTACTTAAATACTCGAATTTTAAAGAAGACTTCATATTAAGAACGGACGCATCGGACATGGCAGTCGCAGCTAAACTTATACAGATACAAGAAGGAGTCGAAGTCCCAATATATTT